>APFE030023100.1:0-11118 GCA_000404065.3 Pinus taeda | reverse complement strand
GACCAATAAGACAGGAGGAATTTGAAGGGTAGAAGTTGCCAGCAGAGAAGCAGTCTTGTTGAAACATCACCGTGACATTAGAACATATGCTTGAACTGAAAGCAGTTTCTTATGCATAGTTTTAGTGCAGTTGTAGTGGACTCACTAAAGCAGTGTGGAGATATTATCAGTGGTCAGCTATTGGAGACTCTGTGTGAATGGTAGGAAGAGTTGTAAAGACTACTTCAAGAGAAGACTAATTTTCATTGACGTTGTAGCTTGGAGACTACAGAGAATCTATAACCAGACAGAACTCAGCAGAGGAGAGTTTTGAGAGTAGAACATTATTATCAAAAGTGCCTTGACAAGATTGGATTAGAACCCTTGAGGCTGGTGCCTCAAAAGCAAGAAGGATTGGAGTCCTTGGGGCTGGTGCCTTAGAAGTGAGAAGGATTGGAGTCCTTGGGGCTGGTGCCTTAGAAGTGAGAAGGATTGGAGTCCTTAGGGCTAGTGCCTCAGAAGTGAGAAGGATTAGAGTCCTTGGGGTTGATGCCTCAAAAGTAGGAAGGATTGAAATCCTTAGGAGTTTGTGCTCCTAAGTCCAAGATAGGTGTCTTGGAGAAATAGAGTTGGTGCTCTGGAGGTTGGAGCCTCACCAAAGTCCAAGTTGGAGCTTGGCAATTGATTGTAACCATCTATATAGTGTATCTATTTTACTGCACAATCTATATTAATAAAAGCATTTATTCTTGTTGTTCATCTTGTATTCTGAATATATATGTTTTAACTGGTAAAACAATTGTGGGAAAAAGAAATATTGATTCACCCCCCTCGCAGTATTTCCAACATAGATGTGATTGGATGATGGTGAAGACAAGTGGATAGGAGTGGGGGAGGATGGAGATACTATTACCTTAGAATTTGCACTCACTTGCAAAGTTGTTCAATGATTGATCTAGGTGGTGCGTGGTCCCCACTCCACCATGCTCTAGCGATTTAGATAGTAGGAGACCAGACCTCGTGCTCTCGCCAGAATGAATCATTATCGTCGGATCCAGATCTAAATATTTGTTACTTAGGGAGGGGGGGAGCTTTTTTAATGCCCAAGCAGTTTACCCTGTTGAAATGATTCCCATGGGTGTTCTGGTGCAGATGGATGATGATTCACCCAGGAGATGCTTGACCTTTAATCGATGACACACGCATGTATAAAAAATGCCTCTCTTCCCTATTGTTCTTGGTTGATGTGGGTCCAGTGAGTGACTTTTGTGCTTTTAAGCCTTCCAACACATCTTTAGGCCCTAATAGGGACCCCCACAGTTGATTTAGTTGTCCTTTTAACTTAAGATGCTCTACTAATGACTCAAAAGTTGATTTAAAGCACATTTTGGACCTAAACCATGGCTCTAATCCATCAATTTTTTGAAGCACATGAGGAAGGGTAACAACATTGGATCAAAATGGGGACAATGTATTGGATACAATGCACTGAGAAGCTGCATATTACTGCCTTAATCCTTGGGCATGGAGTCATTTTGTTTAGACTTTCATAAAACAAAAACAAAAAGAGAAAGAGAAAGCAGTGATGGTCATGTACAAATGGCGCACTAGTATTTATAGTGAATAGGAGTGGACCCTTTTAGTGTTAGAAGTAAATCTCGAGAAACTTCCCATTCACAGGTATCCCAAGGACTTATCCTTCTATATTCTCCATCAAGAAGTTGTTATTCCCTTTTCCCTCAGCAATCCTGAAAAGGTCTGAACCAAAGAGGATCAATTTTTCCATGCTTTCCTTTATCTTCCCTCTTGACACCCCATCTTAGTACTAAGTCTCTTGGTTTCAGATATCTGTCTTTTGCATTTTTGTCAAACAAGGATTTCATTTCTTCATGATAACATATTATATTATGATTCACCTATTCCCTATTCTCTTGAAGTTCCACTAATTGATTTATTCTTCTAGTCAAAGAATTTGGTTTTTCCTCAATGTCTTGAAAGAATTTAGCCACTGGAATAGCTATTTGTATAGAAAATAATGTTACCTTTCCATAAAGTAACTCAAAAGGGGATTCTCCAATAGTACTCTTGGTGGTAACATTGTTGGCCCATAAGGAAAACTTTGGTTGTGAGTCCGAGTTCCTCTGATTTTCTGATACTATTTTCTTTAGAATCCTTACCTAGGTTTTATTTGAGGAATCAACCAATCCATTTCCCTGTGGATAATAGGTGGTGGAGTGGCCTCACAAAATGTTATATTTTTGGCATAAATCTATAAATTTGGTAGACTTGAACACCTGACCATTGTAGGTGACAACTTTCTTGGGGTGGCCAAATCTGGAAAGGAAGTTTTCCTCCATGAATTTAATAACTACCACACCAGTGGCATTTCTGGCAGGGGCTGCTTCTACCCAATTAGTAAAGTAATTAGTGGTTGTGAGTATCCACTTGTGCTAACCTCTAGAGAGTGGGTGTATCTACCCAATGAAGTCTGCCCCCCACCATCTGAAAGGTTCCTCAACAAAAATAGGGATTAGAGGAAAATATGCTCATTTTTGTTTTTCAGCAAACTTTTGGCACTTCTCACAGACCCAAACATAAGTATGTACTTCACCAAATAGTTTGGGCCAGTAAAACCCTGCTTTAAGGATCTTGTGTGTTGTATCCCTCCAACAGTAACTTCCTCCACAAACATAATTATGAAATTCATCCATCACTTTGTGGATTTCTTCCTCAACCAATTGCAAAATAAAAATCCCCACATGATCCTTCTAGTACAATTGGCCATTTGAGATAACAAATTTCTAGGCTTGCAGCTTTAATGCCCTATATTTAACCTTATCAAAATTCACTAAGCACTTCAAAAAAACGTATAATGAACAATTTGTTTAATACCAGGGAGACACAACATACTTCATTTCCACTTTCCAAATTTCCACTTTCTCCATCTCCTCATGCGAGTAAATTTATGCCGAATGCTTGGAAATTTTCTTTAGATAGAATTTTAGTTAGTCCTGTCACTTGATGATATTGGTGGGATTGATGTCCATGTCATACTCCTAAATTTTAGCAATCCATTTTCCTCTTTTCCCATCACTGTCACCTTGAACTACAATGTCTTTCACTACAATTGTAGGAACATAAGCATTTATGCTTGATTGTAGGACATAATTTTTGAAAGTCTTCAGGGCTTTTACCAAGGCATAAGCATTTTTCTCGATAATTTTATACTTTAGCTCAGAATCTTGCAACAATTGACTGAAGAATTCTATTGGTTTCTCATGCCCCTCACTGTTTTTCTACAATTAGACAACAACCAATATGTGAGGAGAAGCAAAAGAAAAAATGAAAATTTGTTTTATATTATCTGGTCTAACTAACATAGGAGCTTCTGCAAAATCCCCTTTAATTTTGGAGAATGATTCATAATACTCAACGGTCCATTTCACTTCTTTATATTTCTTTAACATATTTGTGATCTCTCTAATTATCTCAACGTAGTTAGGTATGTGTCTCATTAAAAACTTGATTTTGCCCAAGAAAACCTGAATATCCTTCTTATTTCGTGGAACTGGGATGTTTTTTATGGCTTCCACCCTCTTAGTATCAGTATTCACCCCCCTCCTTTTCCACTATGTTCCATGAAAAATTTCCTTCACTTAGAGCGAACTACGATTTTCTAGGATTTAAGGATAGACCATATTTTCTGCATTTCTCAAAAGTGAGATGCAAATGTTCAATTTGTTCCTCATCTGTTTTTGGAAAAAAATGATATCATCTAGGTAAATTACTATGAAATTATATTTTTCTCCCACAAAAGATATATCCATGGCTCTCTGGAAGGTGGCCCCTACATTTATGAGGCCAAAAGGCATTCTAGCATACATGAATGTTCCCTAAGGGGTGGTAAAAAGAAATTTTCTTTTGATATTCAGGACAGACAACTACTTGATTGTATGTAGAAAAACCAGCCATCATAGAGATCTGGGAAAATCCTACCACCGTTGGCCTAATGTAATCCATTTTAGACAGAGGATAATTGTCTTTTAATGAGGATTTGTTGAGGTTCCTGAAGTCCACACACAACCTTATTCCTCCATTCTTTTTTCAGAAAGGGACTAGGTTTGCTACCTAGTCTGAATACCTCAAAGGTACAATGATTTTGGCCTAGAGTGACTTACTTACCTCGTTTTCAATATATGGGAGAAACATAGGGTTAACCTACTTAAGCTTATGCTTATATTGTTTCACCCCGCCCTTCAAAGGGATCTTCTATTGAATAACAGTAGTATCAAATGTTTTTAAATCATCATAACACCAAGAAAACACATCCATATAATTCTTGAAACGGTCTAGGTACCTTTTCCTATATTTACGAGGAACTCCATTTTCCAACTTTATTATCCAATGATCCTTCTCTGAACCAATGTTGTAGTCTTCCACCTGTTTTTCCATTGCTTGCTCAGTTGTATTGGTAGCCACATCATTTGAGTTGAACAATATTTCTAGAGGAAATAAACCCCTAGAAATAGTTTTACCCTTCAGCTGTAAAATCTTGTGTCCTATAATGGTTTCTTCCCAACTAGCTTGCAATTCATCTATCACTCTCTCTTTCTCCTGGTCAATTACTAAATTTGAGAATTCTCCTATAACTTCCTTGAAGCGTTTGGTTTCTCCTTGTATTCAAACACCTTCCAATGTATGACATTATCTAGTACTGATGGTCTATATCTAACCTTAACTTCATATCTGAGCAGTGTATTTTGAGGAGGTTTAAAGTTGTTGGTAGCTATAGCCAACGAATCAACCATACAATTTCTTTCTCTGGGAAAAAACTGGATATTTAAGGCTAAGAAAAATTGTCAATTAAATACTAGACTTGATTTCGGTAAGCCTTCAATCTTGGATGTTTGGTTTGGAATTTATTCTTTATCTATTTCACTACTAGCTCTGATCTCCAAACACATCCAAGCACCCAATATTAAGATTTCTAGTACCTTGCAGACCTAGCAACAAGTCTTCCTATTTAGCAACATTATTAGTGGCTTCAAACTCCAACTTGAAGGATAGAGGGATCAAGCTACCTATTGGAGACACCAACAACAACCTTCCCCATTTCCTTCCTTGGAATAAGCACCATAAAAGTATAACTTCCACACTTTATCACATTCCAATGAATGTTTATTTAGTTTGACTAACAATTCCACTTGTGTTTCCTCTGGGATTAGCTCATTTTCTTCTAACATCAAACAAGAGAACTCTTTCTCTTTACCATACACAGGGGCATTATTGCAACAATAAACTCTTGTAATTATCTTTATAAACCTTGATTCTCTGTAAAACCTTGTTTATTATCCACCAAACACTGGGGTGGTAGCGTATGATAAACCCAATTTGATGGGTCCTCCAATATTAGACCCCCATGACTTGGACAAGAGCATATCAAACCTTACCGGGATATCAGCCACTACAATATCCGTTACCACACTTTTTTCATGGATTTAGGCTAAATTGGCAGCCAAATATTCTATCATCCCTAGACATTTTACTCTTTTGGAGTCAAAAGAATACAAATATTTGTATGGCCTTGTTATTTGTAACCCCAACTACTCCATAACAGAAAATGACATCAAATTTTGAGAAGCTCCTCAGTCAAATGAAATTGCCTAATAAAAGTTCATGAACTACAAAAGTAACATAAAAAAGGGTAGTGGAAGAGTCTTGTTCCTTGACATGAGGTCCAAATACAACCATAACCCTTTCTTCCTAGAGGTTTAGACTATCATCTGAAGGAGATATGGAGGATGGAAACATAAAATGAGACACTTCAGCTTTATAATTTGGTTGTTTTCATAGTTCAGTCAAAGGGCAGATATTTTGATCTTCTCTAGCTCTTTTTTGAATATTAAAGGTAGAAGATTTTCTATCATCTATGAAAAAATTAACAGGATATTTCTCTTTATCACAGACTGGCTTGGGTGGTAAAGGTGACTACTCTACTTTTGAGACCTTGGGCTTGTGGAGAATGGAAATTAGAGACTCTTTCTTTTTGGGTAAGGTTTGGTCTAGAGGCTTCATTTTTTTCTCTACTAGTTTCAAAGGATTTGAGGAAGAGGACTCCTCATTTTGGTCCTACACTCTAGATCCTTTCCTAAAAGATCTAAGATCATATTTCCTATGCAATTGTGCTTGCATGAAGTTAACAAACTTCCTATAGTAGTTGTCAATTTCACCATCATCTAGTGGTGCATCCAAATCATCCCCTCATTCCTCATGTGCTTCAACTTCGTATTCCTCATTAGAAAAAAGGAGAAAATTGATTTTCTTGAAATTACATAGTTTCTTCAGCATGCTCCTCTAGATCATCTTCTAAGTATAGTGGAGGTTGCATGTGATCTTGTTGCTCCTTTGGGGTCTCTTATACTAAGGATTGAAACTTCAGTTAGGAGCTGGTTGTTTTTGTCTAGGAGGGTATTTTTTTTCCAACTCCAATTTCACTAGGTTGTTAAACATGTTTCTTATTAGTTTATTCATTTCCTCAAGTTTTCACTCTAGAGTTTCCTTTCCTTGGCTTAAGGAACTAACTTCCCCCTTTCCTCTTCTCCTATCTCCATGATTAGTTATACCTCTCCACTTCCTAGTAGAGGTGAAATTTTTTCAACTTCTAAAGCATCTATTTAGATATAGTCCAATGAGCAAGAATTCCTCTCTTTGAGAGTGAAACCAAAATATGGCTCAAAATACCCAACAAAGACCACTTTAGTAGCAACCTGTGGAGGTTTTATTTCAGCGAGAAGTCTATTATACAATTTCTTAAAACTTTTTATGAATTGAGACACATCGTCATTATGTTTTTTCTTCATGGCATTAAATTCAATGAGGATGTACCCATGGTCCCTCTTCTCCCCCCATTTTTGCATGAAATAATTATCCAGCTCTTCCCAGGTAGTCATTGAAGCATTAGATACGAATTTAAACCATTTTCTGACTCCCCCATCTAGAGACTGGACAAAAATTCGTAACACCACATCTAGGTGTTCCACATTAAGGTTCTCAACGAAATGAAAAAAAAATTTATATATGCCTTTGTGTTGAGAATTCATCTTATCCTGTGAATCTTGGCAAGAGATTAAGATAGTCTTGTGGCATACAATTCAAGGGTTGTGGCAAGTCCAATGGAGTGTACTTGTTTAGGAGAAAACTTGGGACAACTATATTGAGTAAGGGAGGTGGTAGGAGTTTGATAACTAATCCTTGCAAATGGGTTATCTAAGCGGCAGCTGAATGTAACTAGGTTGGGAAGCTATTCACACTCCAAGTGGGACTATTTATAAGAATATCTTTGATCTCTTCAATTTTAAGGGAGGGATGAAATGAGAAAGAGGGTGGACTGACAGTGGATTCTTCATTTTTTACTCTTGAGAAGAATGTGTCAAATGGTAGACCACTTTATTAAGAGTACTCCAAAACTCTAGGGAGGAAATAGGAACAATTTATCATAGGATTTTGAGAGCTAGAAGAGGATACTTCTAAAAAAGATGTCATAGGAACAGGGGTGCCAGGGGTCTTTTCCTTGCATAGCCACCTATATATTATCTTTTCAAGGTCATTTACAGGGGGAGTTCTCTATTGTGAAGTATCCAAGCGAGTGTGTCGCCTATTAAAATCCAGGGTGGTCAGAATAGAATTTAGATAGTGAAGTCACCAAGATGAGATATTTTCAACCCACACCCCTTCATACTCACCTTACCAAACGGTGTAAAAGAGTCGTACCTAGGGAATATATTTTTATTCGTCCCCAGCAATAGTGCCCAAAGATGTTTTACCTCTTACAAACATCCCCTGGGTTGAGGAGAGACCAGTTCCTAGGAAATCTTGATGAGTTTCTTGAATATTTACTAGAGATTCACACCACATGACTCAATGCTTAGCATTTAAAGATAAAATTGATTCAAAACCTTCCTTAAGAAGAGGAATACAAAGCGTGATGCAAACTATTACTCACATGAGCATTAACATTAGATCTATAGTGGCAAACATCACATGAACTTTTACTTTTATAGTCATTATTGTATATTTGGTAAGAGACTATAGCAAGAAGGAAAATTGATACACAGGGCTTAACTTTAAGAATCTTATGCATCAAAATTCAAAGTGAAATAGTTGGAACATAGAATTTAATGGAATGAAAGACACATGGAGCACATTTTAAGGATTAGATTTCATATCAATACATGCACCTTTCATTAGCATTAGACTAAGATGAATCCATAAATCCACGAGAACACTTACAACAACTACTATTACATGTAATATAAGAATAGTAATGAATTCATATGGAACAAACACAGAAGGAGCACATACTACAGATTTAGATGAGCTCGAATCGCCCAAAAATTGTATTAATCTTCCACAGAGCATACATTGCATTTGACAGTAAACAAAACTTCTCTCTTGGAAAACCCAAACTTCTGAACCCTTGTTTTAGTCTCATAAAACTATTTTTATAGGGATTCAAAGGGAGATCCTGTTACAAAATATTCCTACTTGATTTCATTACAATGGACAATCATAACAAAAACCTCAACGTACTCTGTGGCATAGTTGTACTAACCGAACCCCTAATTAACTAGCTGAAAATAAAATATTTACATAAATAGGAAATAAGAAGTATCATAACCGACATGATCCACAACATTAGCGGTCACGATGCGAAGGTTATGGAGGCTACATATATGGTTTGATGATTTGGAGCACAAGAGGGTTGGTGAAATGCCCAGATCTTCACCATAGTGCTCGTGTTGGCAGAGGAGCTCGGAAGAACCACTGATAAGAAATTTTGAGGTTGGTCAGACCTATGTATTTCAATCTAGGGTGAAACATGGTTTTGACCATCTCCAACAACTGAAAATCCCTCTTCAGATATTTTACCATAATCTCACCCTTCAGAGTTGCAATCTTCTCATGAGAAGAGTTTACTTTGCTTTTGAGTTCCACTAGTCTTTGACAGTATTGTCCCCACTGGATCAACACTCCCCCAAAGTCCCATTTGTTGGGAAAACCTTTTCTGAAAATCCTGTCAAACTTGGTGTTGAAGGCAGCCACATTCTTTGATGTTGAAATTTGGTGCCGGAGAACAGGTGGTTCCCTTGGGCTTTGATCTTTGGCCTAGGGAAAAGTGTTCAAAAGATTTTAATTTTTCTCCTAAAGTGAATTTATAATTTTATAAAGTTAAAATCTAATTTAAAAGTTACTTTAAGTGATAAAGTTACTAAGTCTAATTTTAAAGTGACTTTTATAAAGTCAATGAAAAATTAGAAAGGAAAAGTGACTTTGGAAATAAATGACTAAGTGGGTCTTTATTAAAGTGGGGGAATTAAAAAATAGAAAGTGAGATTTAAATGTGCATTTAATCTCAGCCATTGATCTAAATCTATTTCAGCCATTGGATTTAGAGATCACCCAAAAGTCATTTGGAGTTATATTAAGGGAGGAAAAGGAGGAAAAGATCACATTCGATTCAATTCTTTCATGAGTAGATTGAGAGAAGGAGAGCAAGAGAGCAAGGGAGATTTCTGGACAGTGAGCTGCGGAGTATTAGCAGCGAAGTTTCAGCAGCGGAGTAACAACAACGAAGTTTCAGCAGGGCAGTTTTTCAGCAAGGCTGAGATAAGTTGTAAAAGTTTGCTTGCTGATTTTTGCTTAATATTTTCTTGCTGTAAAAAGACATTTTTCAGAAATAAGAAGAGCTCTCAAACTGGTTTTCCCCAAGAGCTGTAGGGGGGTTTTCCAGGGTCACGTTGACCAAAAATATCAGTGTTTTAATGGCTGTTTATTATTGCTGATTTTTATTTCTGCAATTTCCAGCATTCTGTAAATTTTCCAGAATTTGTGTTTTCAGCAAATTTATTTTTTCAGCTTGTTGAATGTATGGTTATGGGAAAGGGCTTTTAACTACATGGGAGAAATAAGGAGAAACTGAAAACCGAGGTGGGAAAACAGAAATTTTAACAGCAAGCAATTGAACGCATATCTTTTGTGATCAAACTCTGTAATTATCTCAGCCCTGTAGAGAAAAGTCTCATCTAATGAGAGAGAGATTGGAAGCCTGTGTTCTGGTCTGAAATTGGGGGTTTGTCGGTTTCCTTGCAGGTCTGGGCCCTCTAGGGCATCAAATTATGAGCACAAAGTTTATTTCTACAGAGCTAGCAAAGGTGTAAGATAGACTATTATCTTTGTAGGTAGATGTTATTCGCTATACTGGAGCAGATCCACAGTCGACTATTGGACATTTGTGAAAAGATTGAACTTGTCTCTGGTTCAAAGCTTTTGACTCAAATCTATTACAATTAAACATGTTCCACACATATTCTACTCAACCCCTCATTACAGTAAGTCTTGGAAGGAAATCCTGGGCAGTTCTGAGCAAGATTAGTGTTTATCCTTTGTAGCATACCTCCGCTAATTTTGAGGTGTGGCTCAGCTTTGGTTAGGCCAATCTCTATTTGAGGTAGTTCAAATTATAAGCAGAGATTGATCTTGAAGAGTTGCGGCCTAATTCTCTGAGCGCAAGGACGTGTTATTTCATTTATCTCTGAGTATTTTCAAGACCTGCGAAATCTCTGCAAACTTGAATGTGTATCCTGTGAACGCAATAACCCAGTACAGGAGGGTTTCGGTCTCTTATTCATGTGGCTCTTCATAACCAACAAGATTGTTTCATGCGTCGGGCCTCATCTCTGTACATAATTGCGGTGGAATTGAAGGCTTATCTTGTGATTGGCATTCTCTAAGCCTCCTTTAAAGATTGAGAAAAGGTGAGTCAAGATAACATCTGAACAATGCAATATTTATGGTCTTCCATCTTAAACATCTTGATATTGCATTCATCAACAAATTCACAAGTCTTAAGTGGATATCTGAAGTTATGGACTAGAACCTGAGAATTCTTCAAAGGAATACATATACATATGCTTGTGGAAAAGGAATTAAGCCAACCTTATTGAACAGCAACTTGAACATATACTCTGTCTTGTAGCCTTGTAGTAGCAGTGTGAAGCAACAAAACTTATAGCTTGTTGGCTTGAATGTAAAAATACACGAGAGGTATTTATAATAATAATTTATTATATATAAAAATGT
>APFE030023098.1:0-31226 GCA_000404065.3 Pinus taeda | reverse complement strand
TGAATGTATTTCTTCTTCCCTCCCTCCCTCTCTTACCTCTTCTTCTTGAAATACTTCTTTGCTGGCATTATTGTTTGGACTTACAATTAAGACGGGGAATGTTAGCCTATTACTCATATACAATCATGAAGTCCTAGTGTACCACCTTTGTATGTCACATTCTAGGATATAGTTGTTATCATAAGTGTGTTTCTAGATTCCTATTTTTCCTCCTCCTACTTTATTTCTTGATGAGGTATTGAGGTGAGAGAAAAGAGGTGGTTTCAATCATGTAATATATATTTGCATGATTGAATGAATATAATGTCAACCATATGGATTGAGGCCTTTTCTGCCACTTCTTGTGTCTCATTGTGATGCATTTTATTTATTTAACATCTTGGAGGTCTTCATGCAATGCACTTCTATGTGCCTCATTCAGAAGCATGCCCAACATCTTAAGCCTACCTACTCATAATCTATCATTTGAGTCCAAGTGTATTCTTTTGCTACCAAATTTATTTTTTTCATGCATCCTTCATTGAAATTCATATCAAAATAGATTCAATTGTAAGTTCTAATGCACATGTGCTTTATTTATTTTCCCCTAAAGTGAAACTCACTCAATGCATCTTCAAAATCCCTAAAAGTGTATGAAATTTACACCCAGAATGAAGCAGTGGAGAGAGACTTCAACCCTAGTTCAAATGTTGGAGACTCATTGTTCATGCAAAATCAAAATTTACCCTAAAAAAACAACCCTAAGTTAATAATCTATTATCTATCCTTTGTTAGGTCAAATTCCACTTTTAACAAAGCCTTGGAACAAGGATAAATATAAGCTTCTTTCTTTCAATTTAGTTTCTTAGGGGATGCAATCCATTGAGTAACATCTGCTAGCTTTGGTTAAAGGCAATTGGACCCAATATTAACCCATTTCCCTTATAGAATGCAAATTGTTTTATTGTGTCTTTATCTATGAGTTTAATTTACAATTATGATTTGAGGGTATTGAGGTAAGGGCCCTCCAAGGTTCCCTCACAACAGTACATCCTTGAAGGATGTGACACTTATAGCTAAGGAAGGCACACAAGGTCCCAATGAGAAGTAATTCTTCCTTGCTAGGGAGAGATGGTTTTTTAGGATGAAATTTGCGAAAGCCATTGGTGGTAGATAACAATTAGGGTTAAACCCCTAGTCACATCAAAGATTTCCCTCTTAAAATTGCTTAAAATGGTTAAAATATTAAATGTTTTGATTTTAGACTATTTCAATGTCAACTTGGCAGTGACTTTGGACTAAAATCCTCTAAAATAAGATAGGGATGATTTAAATTAGTGTTAAATGGACAGTTAGAATATAAATATATCATTGTAATGAAAAGAGAGAGAACATTTCTACATATTGCTACACATCAACCCTCGATAAAGATTGCATATTGATATTGATGGTTCCACAATTGTTAAAACTATTACAAAGTATAAAATATATCCTCTCATTTGTCTTATAGATCCATTAAGCCATTAATAGGGAGAGACTAAAATTTGTTAGATTTACTTTGTGTAGTAAATTTATACAAAACTTATTTAAGTACAACATAAATACTTTATGCTTGTTAGGCGTAGCCCAAGTGGTTAGGCTCATGGTGATAAAGCCACCCACCTTGGTACAAATCCCAACTAACATTTTTCAATATGGGTTGGTCTCTCTTCAAAGAATTGTCACTACACCTTGATTCAAATTGTTTACATGGATCTATCTTTTCATCCACTCCATAGTGATAAATGTTTTGCTTTACTCATCGATATTGTCATCAGTCCTAAGGTTAAAGTTACAGAGAAACCTAATCTCAGAGAGGTTAAGCATTCGCCATCATCACAAAATGCAACTGTTGGTAATGGATTGCCCCAACAGAGGGGAAACCAATCCAAGAAACATTAAACACTACCCCTGTTATGGGGGAAACCATCCATTGAACAACTAGACCTTGGTTTTCCAAAAAGAACCAAAAAGAGGAACGCATTCCTGAACCAAAAAGACAGGGACATAATCAAGTAACAGAATGAGATTTCCATCTAGCTGAGAGTTAACTAGAGAATTCAAGACATTTGGCGTGGAGACAGAACACTTCCAAACCACAAAACCACGAATCATAGAAAAAAAATCACCTGGAATCCGGTACCTTTGCGCGTGACCAAGAAACCACAAAACAGTGAGACGAATCCACCTGGGAGCCGGGAACTTTTGCATGTTGCCACGTGTTAGGCTGGTGGTTCCTCCGGAGCTGGCTCTTCCTCAATCCGATAGGAAAACTGATACCAATCGTCCTCCTCTTCAGACGCGCCTCGACCTTGAATAGTTGGAGCATCCACCGTGCTTGTAGCATCCATCTATCACTTACCAGTGTCTTCAGCTTTGTCTTTTCCATGCAGAGCCTTATTGCTTCCTCCTTGCTGCTTGATGTTGATCCCCTGACTACCTGACTCTGCATTATTCTGCTTGTTTCCACGACTGGACATAGTATCTTGCATCCCAGACTCTTCCTTGAAAGAAATTGTGATGGTAGCAGTGATTATAGGCCTGTATAGGGAACTGCAGAAGCTAAATTGAGTGTTGTGAGGGTCAGACAGAGGAGGGAGTGGGAGATCCACAGTGTGGATAACATTGTTCCTCCAGCCTCTTCCACTTCTGTTATTCGGGTAGCTATGAGTGGGATTAGTGAACGAGTTGGGAAATTCAGTAGTTGAGTCTGGGGAGTCAGAGATGGAACTGGTAGAATCTTGCGAGTGGCTAAAACCACCACGTGAACCTCCACGTCTACTACGCATGCGGTGCCTGAGGCGAGCCATGGCTAAATTGACAATGGAAGAATTGGAAGGAAGGCGACGTTGAACAAGAGCAGGGGTGGGTAAACCGCAAGGAAGAAGACAATCACAGGAATGCAAAAAATGAAAACCATTACCAAAATCCTGACAAGGGAGTATCAGGCAGTGACTGCCCGTAGCAGTTCTGAAACACGGTTCGGCCACATGCGGAGAACAAACACTATGGAGAAGTGGACGAGAAACAAATCGGTTTGCAAGGGACATGGTGATGAAGGAGATGATCTCTTCACATCTTTCGGAGACAATAAATGTCACCTGCAAGGTGTTTTTATTCCAGCTCCTGTGGGCTCTCATGACGAAGCACAAAGCTAGATGACTTCCCAACCTGCCGGCGATTCGTCTTGTCAATTAAATGGTGTTGTTGACACCCGCATCCGTGTACCTCCACCAATAACTTAGATCACATGCACTCTTATGCTATCATCCTCCACTTGCATGAATGAACAAACTCCCTTACCCATTTATGTGCACAAACAAAATCATAAATTTCATTTTCCAATACAACCCACAATCAATCATGATTTTCCAAGCTATTGTATTGAGCCCATAACTCTCATTTATTACTGAAAGGACTTCCTTAGCTACCACCCAAGGCTCAATAGTTTTTGGGAAGAGATATTTCCACCAATTAAAATTCAAAATTAAGGATATTAGAAAGAGGGAAAACATTTCAAATTAAAGAAATTAGCAACAAAGGTATTGACAAGGGTAGATTAGGATTATTTACAAGGTCAAATCCCATATCCCCCTTATTATTCCCCAATTGTGGTATGATGGTTCATGTATGTGCTCAAGCCTCAGTGAGTTATTTGCAATCTTTCATCAATCAAAGTAAAATATATTTCATTTACAATGTTTCTGATTTATCCATTTCAACTTAACATTTTAATAAAATGTTCATATCAAAATAAAACAACACTCAGAATAATTTTCTTAGAAATTATTGTTGAATTTGTAACTATGGTCAATGTTCATAATGTACATTTAGTCACTTGTATTTGGTCACTTCTTGTAATTATAGTTATCACTGTAAAGCATATTTATAAATTCTTCAGTCAAAGGAACTTATTTGTTTTGACTCAAAGTCCCCTTGTGACTTTTTAAAGATGAAAATTTGAATTTTTGAAATGTAAATTTTGGCTCCAAAAGTGACAAGTAAACTTCCCTCCAATTCAAGTCGGCCCTAGACAAGAGACACCAATTTGGCATAGTAATATCACTATATAAAGGTTATTTTACCTCCTCCACTTGGGCATTCGTATTCTCTCACACAAGATAGATGTTGAGCATGCAAGTGAAGGACAAGGAGGATGAAAAGAAGGATGAAATTAATCTCTCTCTCTCTCTCTCTCTCTCTCTCTCTCTCTCTCTCTCTCTCTCTCTCTCTCTCGTGCGCTTGCACATGTGGATAGTTTCTCTATATTTCTTATTCACAATTTTTCTAGGCAGTTTATGTCGCAAAAAGTCAAGATCTTGAAAAAGTCGCGGAAATCGCAAAAAGTCGAGTTTCTGAAGAAGCCACAAAAGATGCAGAAAACAAAGTTTCTAAAGAAGCCACAGAAGCAACAGAAATTCAAGTTTTTGAAGAAGCCACAGAAAGATGAGTTTCTGAAGTTGATGCAGAAGGCCAAATTTTTTGACATATCAGTAAAGAAAATTGTTGGATCAAATTGGGAGGCCTGACTTGGAGGGGAAGACAAGGTTTGCACATAGGTCTAGGTGTGTCTCTTCTTGAACAAATGAATTTCTTTATTGAAACAGTTGTTGGGTTTTTCCCCTTGGTGGGTTTTCCCAAGGTAAATCTTATCTTCTCTTATGCATTGTGGTCTCTACTGTTCTATTTTTATTTGTGGTTGAAGTTATGGAGCATAATTACTAAATGATATATTGGAATAAAAGTTAAAGAAGATCTAAATCAAAGGTAATTATCACCATTTCAGAAATATTATGCTAACCCTAATTGCACTAAGAAAATCAACAATTGTTAGGGCATCAAAATGAGGATATAACACCCCCTCACCCTCCAAATAACAATATCCTCGGTGTTAAGTAGTCTTAAGAAGTGAAAAAAATGGGTATGCCTCTTTCATGGTATCCTTTGATTCCCATGTTTCTTCATTTGAACAAAAGTACTCCCATTACACCTTTAACTGTCGAAGGCTTAGTTATGAAGAAATATTTCCTTCCTATCAAGTATACATAGGGGCTCTAGCTAGAACTCTCCCCCTAGTTCCCCATGAATCACAACCAAATCAATTATGTGGCTAGGATCACGCACGTGCTTTTCAAGAAATGAAATATGTAAAACATCATGTGTTTTAACATTTAGTGGTAAAGCAAGCCTTTATGTTATAAGTTCCATCCATTCAAGGATTTTAAAAGGCTTGTGGTATATGGGTTCAAGCTTGGCACAAGTTACCAACATTATGGAACTTTTATGTAGCTTTTCCTTGAGATACAGTGGTCCCACACTTTAAATTCTCTATTTTTTTGGTTTAGTCAACATAACTCTTGTATCTATATATTGAGATGATTTCAAATTTTACTTGATTCTTAAGACCTGTTGTTCCATTAGCTTTAGCCTTTTTTATCCAATCACAACCCTTTTTTCTAGATTAATCTATTTCACCTAGGTGTTACATGTTTTTTTGTAAAGTGAATATAACGGGCTCATCTTTGGTGATTCTTGGTAGCCATTGTTGTAGGAAACCTCTAACAAATTTCGTTGGTATTCCCATTTCACTAGTTTTCCTATCATGTACCTACAAAGCATGTCTTCTAATATTTGATTCATTCTTTTTTTCTAAACATAACTTTGTAAAATTTGGCCAAGTTCCAAACCTTTAAAATAATGCGTTCCAAAAACTTGACATAAATTTCATATCCTTATAGAGATGATTGCCTTTGGCATACCATCTAGTTCAAAAATTACCTTCACAAAATTATCCACAATGTCAATTGCCTTATGGGTTGAATTTAACGAAATGAAACTAAAAACCTTGCTTAGATTACTAACCACTACCATAATTGCATCATGTTTCTTCTTTGTCTTTGGCAACCCAATGATTAAATCTAGTGCTACGGTCTCCCATTTCCACTCTAAGATTGGTAAGGGCTATAAAAATCTCGTAGGGCATTAGTCTTCCCCCTTGACCTGTTAACACTCTATGTATCTAGTAGTATATTCCACAATTTCCTTTTTCATCCTCGACCAACGATACTACTTCCTTATTGCCATGATCATCTTTTAATATTTTAATGTCTCAAATAAGGCTTCTTTTGTAAATCATCAAAGAGAAGTCTCTTTAAATTTATGTAGTTGGGTATGTATAGCTAATTATTATAAATAAACATCCCATCATTTGTTATTTGATGTTTTTCACATTTCATAGGTTACAGCTGCAAAAATTCTTTAATATGCACAAATTGTTCATTAGTGCTCAAGGCTTCATTTACCCTAGATTTCAAATCAAATTCATATCTTCCATTTTTTGCTAAGTGAATCATTTGCATCCTCCTACTAAGCTACATTATTCTCTTTACCCTTAAGTGCTTTATCTCAAAGTCATGCCCGTTAAGAAAGATAGCCATATTTCTCATCAAAAATTCAAATGAGGCTAATAAACCAAATATCTCAGCCCATTATGATTAGTCATTAATATAAATCCACTCCCCATCAGGTAATGCCTCCATATCTTAAGAACATGAATTATAGTTGCAAGTTATAACTCATGAATGGCATAATCCCTCTTATGTTTCTTTATTTTTCAAGATTCATATCTTTTTAAACTACAAAAAATCCTTGTGATTAGCTCCCTTTTTTGCTTCCATGGATTGTTATAGTGTATTTTTCTCCAAATTTTTAAAAACATCGGCACTATTTATCGGGATGGCACTATTTTTAGTGTTGTTTGTGCTGACCAAAACATTTAGGCCATAATAGTGCCATAAATTTCCCCTGAAATAGCGCAAGCTTTAGCTCCTTTTTTGAGACCTATATTATTGCCTTGGTTAGCTCCCTTTTTAGCGTCAGATGTGCCTAAATAGTTAAATAATTAAGGTTTTGGGGTTTAAGTGGATAGGGGATTTAAGGATTATTGGATTTATGGATTTGGGCTTGAGGGATTAAGGGTTAAGGGATTAGGGGTTAGGGTTTAATGGATTAAGGGTCAAGAGCTAAGAGATTTGATGCTTACAGGTTAGGTAGCTTAATGGCTTCAGGATGATTGGTTAAGGGATTAATGTTTAAGTCATGCCTAGGGCATAAGGTTTTATGGATTAAGGGATTAGGGATTAAGTGTTTAAGGGTTGATGCCTTAGGGGTTATGGGTTTTAGGGATTTTGCGTTAAGAGATTAGTGATTAAGTAGGGTTTAGGGATTAAGGGTACTTTAGGAATTAGGGCTTACTGATTTAAAGGTCAATGCAGGAATAGGGGTTAGGGGATTTAGGCCTTTATCGAAACTCTTGAAATTTAATGGAATTGCTTCCACCATGCCCATTACCAATGTCATCCAACGATGTCGCAGGATGAGCAGTGAATGCGTAGAAATGTCTTGTATGCGTAGATATTTGACATTGGTAAACTATACACATGCCTTGACATTATGCAATGGTTTGAAGACTCAAGTGTGCTTGATGTCCTGACATAATCTTTGAGATTGTCCATGTTTTCATTAGTGTTCATCATGTAGTCGCATTTTCATCATTCATCATTCCCATAGATGGAATGTTTATCAAAAATCTCTTAAAATGTCAAGGAACATCTTCCAACACGCCCATCACCAATGTCATCCATTGATGCCACATAGTGAGCAATGAATGGGACCAACATTGAACTTTCTTCAAACTATTCCTGTATGCATCAAAATTTGACGGTTAGAGTAGACACATGCCTTGATAGTAGGTGAGGGCTTCAAGACTCAAGGATGTGTAATGTCCTTGCATAATATTTGAGATTGTCCACGTTTGCATCAACATTCATCATTCTTCATTCCCATCTATGGAATATTTTTCGAAACTATCTTGAAATGTCAATATGGAAAATCTTCCAACACGCCCATAACCAATGTCATCTACCAACGTCACATGGTCAACAGTGAATGGGGCCAATGTTGAAATTTCTTCAAACTATTCTTGTATGCATTGAAATTTAACATGGTTGGGCTAGGCACATGCCTTGATGGTATGTGAGGGTTTTACGATTCAAGGATGTGTGACATCCCTGCATAATCCTTGAGATGGTCAACGTTTACATCAACACTCATCATGCAGTCTCATTGTCATAATTCCTCATTCCCATCTATGGAATATTTGTCGAAAATCTTTTGAAATGTCATGGAACATCTTCCAACACGTCCATCACCAATGTCATCCACTGACATCGCACGGTGAGCATTAAATGTGGCCAACGTTCAAACTTAGTGAGTATGGGGATTAAGGATTGTGGGTTAGTTATTAAGGTTCATAAGGTCATACAATGGAGTTTATTAGGATTTATATATGTTTGGGGCTATGGGATAGAGAAATTAAGGATTATTTGGGTTAGAAACTAGGGTTTTGAATTATGTGTTAGCATTTATTAGGGATAGTTATTAAGGGTTGGGGTTTTTTTTTAAGGGTTTATAAGGTGAGGATTTATAAGGATCGGGAGTTTTCAGAGTGTTAAGGATTATAAGTTAATATAGTAGTTATCAGCTATAGTGGATATATTAATTTAGGAATTTTTGTTATTAATGCTAAGTCCAAAGGATATATGCATTTAGGGATAGGGGTTATTTGGTTTAAGGTTTAAAAATGAAAAGGCTTTGGGCATGTCCTAAAGGTTATGGGTTAGGGCATATAGGAGTTAGAGAATATGTTTGTATATGGGTTTAGGTTATGGATCATAAATGTTACTAGTTAACAAGTATATTTGCTATGGTTGAGAGTTTCTTAGTGATAATGATTACATTTCAAGTGTTAAGGATGATAGCATTATGCTTTTTGGGATATAGTTCTCATAGTTAGAAGATATATTAGATAATAGATGTTAGGGGTCAAAATTAGTATGTTTTAAGGGTTATAGGGGCTTGGGTTTCTCCTTCTTCCTTCCCTTCACACTTTGCTCTCAAAACGTTTTTTTGGTTTTGTAATTCCTGAGATGAAGTTCTAAATGAAACCTCCAACACTTGGCTTTACAATATCCATTGAACTTGTAGTGCTAGGAAAAATTCTTGCTACTATAAAGGCTACTTGACATTCTCTTATCATCAATGTTCCTCTAAAATTGTGGTTATTTTGCAGAAGTTTTATTGTCATTCTTCACGTTGAAAGAACATGGAATAAAGTGCCAACAAACATAATAGTTGTGGCATATCTTCTTGAAATAGAAATAAACTATAGATGCCTCAACATAATTCTTTAGTCTCTCCTTATGCATTCCAATTTGTTTGTTTGGTCCCCCAAGGATTGGTGTAGTTTTGGATGGTGAAAAATCTCTTGGTTTCCCTCGTCTAAAATTCTACATGCAATTTGGAATGGCTTGTTTACGATTCCATTTTTAGTTTCCTTTTCTTCCATCGAATTTGCTTCTTTTTTCAATCCCTCTTTCCTTAAAAAAGGTTATTTTGGTACTCTTTGACTTATTCAAACGCTTTATTCCACTATCCAAGCCTCCATGCTTGGGCCCATTTCCAACTACAATAGGATTTTCAATCCCTTGGCTTCTCTTTCATAACCCTTGGCCATATGTCGTAGCTTGTACAACAAGCTCCCATCATTATATGAATTATTCATAAAATAATGGGATCCTTCTAACTTTTCTTTCTTTTGTGAATTTTAATAATTTATGATCATTTAATTTTAATTTTAATAATTTGTACATACTTACAATTTGATTCATCTGTCATTTTTTATAATTTTTTCATAATTTGTTTTGATGATATCAATTTGCCTAAATTTGATTTAAAGATTATTATTTGTAAAATGTCAAAATTTTATGAAAATGATTTTACAGAGTATCATAACGTGATTCATAAATTGATTAGATTAATTGTCTCAGATTCCAAATATTTGAATATGGGTAATCTCAATCCAAATCAAAGGAAAATATTATTAATTGAGTCATTTGAATACCGAATGTTAGTGTTCTACTTCCATATATAGATTATTTTCAAACAAGTTCAATCAAGTTGGATTGAAACCAAACATAATGTATTTGGATTCATGTGGAACACTTAATATCATTAGTTTCAACCCATTGAATATCGAGATGTGAAATATGGCTATTTAAGCTTCTTTCCTTTAAACTTATTGATTTTTCATTTGATATGTGGCATTTCTTGATATGGATTTTCAAGGTTCAATGCACATTATTGTTGATGTGGAGTATAATGTGTCATATCCCACACACTGCATGCGACATTTATTTAAAAAATTGTGCTAATGTGTCAACTAATCTAACAATGATGTGTTAGGTGATTATTATATCTGGATCTAGAATCAAGCTTACGAGAATATCAGTTGAAACTCTTTAGATGCCAAATGTTAGATACATTGCCATCAAGTGTTTTACATTTGGATATGTCCCTAGTAGTTGGAACTTGATTCAAGTCATCCATATTTCCAAATACTTATGATCTAGATTTTTGAAGGGAACAAAATGAAATACAAGTTTATAACCAAAGCATAAATATATAGTGAAACTCGTCTTCTATTAATAAGTGGAAGGTGTTGAAAATGTAGAAATTCATAATGAAACAAACTAGCTTGAATGGTGGTAGCTTATCTCTAAGTAGATATGTGACAACTACATGCCTTCACCAAAGTGAGTTACAATGAGGTCGAAAGGACCATTCTAACATCACAAGCAATGAGGAAAACCCAAATATTGAAAAACCTAACCCTAAGAGATGAGAAGCCAAAGGGATTATGGGCCCCATTAGGTTTAGTTAGTAAATCAACTTCCCAGGGTCATAAATTTTGCATACAATAATTGTTTGGTAGGCTAGGTGGCATGTTTGAAAGGTCTAGCCAAGAATTACACATTTCCACGAACAAAGCATGGGTCTTTGCCATGTAAAAAAATATCATTTAGGGCCTCAAAATGGCCCTAGAAGTTTAGCAACCGAAAAAAATGTAAAAAACCTCCTAAGATAGAGAATTTTCCTTTGAGTCAGTAGAGTAGGTGGATGGCCACTGATATCTATTGAAAATTGTAGCAAGAAATTATCAATTTGATTTTTCCTTCATTAAACTGAGAAAATCTAAATTTCGACATCAGTAAACAACTTGGATGATGTTAACTTGTGAGACATCACTTGTGTCACCCAGTTTACTTAGTAAATTCAAGTTGGACGAGTTAGAGTTCAGTTCTGCATGTGTGGTTGCTATTTGTAGCAACCAAGGTCAGTTATCTCAGGTTGTTTTCAATTAAACTAGTTCCAATTGTTGGAAGAACTAGTGGAGGGTCAAGTTGTGTAGTAGGAATTCAGTAAAACTCATTAATCATCCAGTTAATTGATCAATTAGCCAAACATAGCTAATAAATTTAGAGAATTCGAGTTACCCATTTGAGGTGGAGATTCGAAGGCAGTGTAACATCAATTGTAGACTAGTCTTGTGTGTACATTTGTTGCATGTAGTCATATGATCAGCCTAAGGAATTTCTCAATTCAATTAGAGGAATTTCATAAATAATAGGGACTAATTCCTCAAGGAACAATTCAAGTAAATAGGAGCTCAAGCCGAAGAAAAAATTGACTAAGTCTAGGTCAGAGGCCTTTTGTGAGTAAAGAGATAGGTTTTGCACTTGCAGGGTGAGCTCAATTGAGTGAAGTAATGGTAATACATATTTATTCATTTGATTAATGGAAGCAGACATTAGGGTTTTTAGTAGAATGTTTTCCCTAGATAAAAATACTTGTTGCATGTGTGTTATTTCTTCTTGCATGTATGAGATTTATGTTCTAAATTGTGAAATAACATTTACATAGCAGTAGAGTAGGTTTGTGTTTTGTGGTTTTAATTAAAAATTCGTGAGAAGTTGCAAATCTACAGCCTAATTTCTACATGGTATTAGAGTTGGATTCACATTATAGAAAAAGTTGTTTCTGAGAGGTTTGAATTTGAAGATTAGTGCAGCAGGATTTGTTCAGAGCCGAGAAGATGGTCTTTAATGGACTAAGGCTATAGTATGCCTTTGAAGGCACCCAAATTTTGTTGCATTGAAGGATCATATGGAGGCGGTATTGGATGACAATGGATTTCTAGAATACATCAAGATAGATTTTGCAAAATCTCAAGCATCTGGTGTCCAAAACCTTGCTCAGTGAAATAAATATGTAGCCAAGGCGAGGAGAATAATATTAGAGGGAATACAAGATCATATTCTCTTGAATATCCATGGAAAAGAAAATTCATTTGTGATATGGAAAATGCTAACAGAATTGTTCGAGAATAATAGTGAACACAACAAGTTGTGACTCAACGATAAACTTTGAAGCATCAATATGCAAAAGAATGACACAATTTCGCAGTATTTGAGCAAGTTTACGTAGTGTTGTGATGAATTGGCAAGGTCGGTGTTAATGTCCCTGAAGAATACTTGGTAAGCCTAGGCCTTATGGGCCTTCCCAAGAGCTAGCAAAGCTATCAAGGTTTGGTGAATGGGAGGGAGAAACACGAAGGTAGCACAAGCCTTCATCAGGGAGATTGTGAGATTGCATGGTGTTCTGAAGAAGATTGTGTCGGACAAGGATGCCAAGTTCACTTCCAAGTTTTGGAAGGAGTTGTTTGTCGGATTGGATACAAATTTGGCCCTCAACACAACTTATCCACAAAAATATTTACAGACAAAGAGGGTCAACAAGATACTAGAGGATATGTTGAGGATGTATGTCATGCATTAGCAGAGGAGATGGGAGGAGTAACTTCCATTGGTTGAGTTTGCATACAACAACGATTATCAAGAGTCACTGAGGATGACTCTGTTTGAGGCATTGTTTGGGCAGAGGTGTAACACTCCCATCAGCTGGATTGATCCAATGAACAGGTTACTTAATGGACCATACATGATTTCAGACATGGAATAGGAAATGTAGGTTATAAATAAGAATCTAAAGGTAGAACAAGATAGGTAGAAAAGTTATGCAGACAAAAACAGGGCATTTAAGGAGTTTCAGGTTGGGAAGAATGTTTATTTGTGCATTAATCCCAAGAATATATCCTTGATGATTGGATCATGTTCCAAGTTGGCACCATGATATTACATTCCTTTTGAGATCCTTGAGAAGATTGGACCAGTGTCCTACATACTTGCACTACCTCTGACAGTGATAGTCCATGATTTTTTTCATGTTTTTTTTGCCTAAAAGATATGTAAAGTATGTTGATCATGTTATTGATTGGTATGTATTGCAGGTGGAGTAAGAAGGATAATTTTGGCCAGAACCCCAATGCATATTGTAGCGGGAACATCTCATGCTCCGGAACAGAGCACTCAAGCAGGTTAGCGTGCGTTCGAAGCTCTTTGGGCCTGATGAAACTACATGGGAGATAGTTGATTAGATGGTGGCTATGTATCCTTCATTCTTTTGCAGTGAAGGAAAATGCTTTCTATTGTTAATATCGCCATAAGCTATGTTATAAAGATCCAATAAGCGGTATGGCTTTTATATTGTCATGTTGTCATGGTGGTTTTTCTTTTGAGCAGGATGTTATTGTAAACACTGCAATGAGTTGGGTTATAAAGGTCCATAACCATTATTTTTCTCTTCAGCAGTTTTGCTAGCTCTAGGTGTGGTGTACCAATGAGGATGGTATTCCCCTAAGGGGGATGGATATGTAACAGCCCCGAGTTAAAATATCGTATAATAAAAGTTAATAAAGGTTAAAAAAGACCAAGGGAAAGGGTCACTTATCCCAAGCTGAATGTTGGGAAAAATATCCTAGTGGGCATTATTTGATGTATTTATGGCTAAGCAAGATTGGAAAAGGCAACAACTAAGGCTTTAAAAGGAAAAATGGCATTTTTAGCGATTTATTAATGAAAATCATGGAAATCAATGGAAAAGGAAAGTGAAACGTCATGGGTTGCATGTGAGGAGAAAAAATGAAGGAAAATATTGGAAATTTGAAGAAAATAGAGGACTCATTAATAAAAAAGACTTTTGAGGATTAGTTGGTACCTTTTTTTAATTCAATTTTGGAATTAGCTTCAGAGAGGAGAAAGAAAGTAAGCAAGCAAGGAAAGGAAAGGAAAGGAAAGCAAAGAAGGACAAGGAAACAAAAGGAAGGCAAGGATCAAGCAGCTCCAACAGGAATACTTGCAGGTAACATATTGCATGTGTGATTTCCTAGGTTGTTTTGACATGCATGGTGTGTGCATGTTGGTATATGGTTCTTTTGTTGTCATTGGCATAGATGTTGTTGAGATTCGACAATGGATTTTAGCCTAGCCTTTCCATTTATGAATAACCATGGTGTGATGGGATTATTGTCGATTTGAGCTTTGGATTGCCAGATGGTTTTCAAATTTAGGATGTGGTGCTCTCAGTAAAATTCCCAAAGGCCTAGGAATCCCTTGACCGGTAATGGTGGGATAAACGATAAATCCTTAGGGTGGAGACAAGAAAATTCCTCAAGGATGGTGAAGAAATTATAAGGCGGTCGTGGTTTAACCTCTGGATTCCCTTAATTGTCTTTATATTGGTTTATCTCATGAGATCCTACAATCATGCTTGGAATATGGCATGGGGGTGATTGGTTGAAGAGAGATTTAGCTCAACCAATCTATGGTCGAGTGGAACGTGGAAGTCCCGAACTTAGTCGATATTTTATTATGTTTAATAAAAGCTAAGTTTCTCTTGCTTTTTGCAAGGAAATGTATTTGTTATTATGTGGCTTTAATGGTTGTTCCCTTATTGTTATTTATTTGCTTATATGCTGGTTATAAGCATGGTTATATGATAGTTCTCAGTCATGGATCTATTCATGTTTTTTCTTGTAACTAAATAAATAATGAATGCAAGACCTAATTGATTATATGACAACTAATGTGAGAAGGTAGAGACCCTTCTTGTTAAACATCAATTAAGTTTTCAGTCCCTTATGTTCAGACTAGCACTCGTGGCCTGTAGGTTATATATCTACCAAGTGTTTGACGAAATGTCAATCTCGGGTGGGGATGGTCAGGTCAAGTCCTCGTACTAGTTTTGGCTTGTAAGCATTATCTTCATGTATTTTATGGGTTCTGGAAGTTTCATGGATTTTATAGCAGAGGCTTAGCCCAGTCCTAGAAAGTAGGCTTAATTCTCATAGTCGTTGGCACAACACTGGCAGAAAAATGCCAGAGTTGCACTCATGTAAGCCTATGGGAGCCACTGGGAACCCATACTCACATGGAGACCTTGGCAAGGGAGCGACTGGGGCTCAAGGTCAGGGAAAAAGTGAGTTTTCTGAGGGGTTGGACACCTGGAGGGGTTAGGTTACTCCTGTAGGTCTTGTTGAACTTAAGGGAAGTCAATAAGGTCCTCAATTGTCGACTCCACTTCATTAAGGTCACAAAGGAGGTTGAGTCATATCATAGTTACCCTTAGCTGATGTTTTCCTCCGGAAAGGCAATGAAAGTGGGTAAATGTGGGAGGAGGCGGTTATAGGTAGGTATCAGAGTGGGTAGCACTCTCTTTCAGTCATATCTGATACAACAGGGTGGTATCAAAGCATGTTTTCACTCTCTTTGGATAAGTCTGATGTTGTCAAGGTTATGGTTGCCATGCATGGGATCAAGGTATATAGTTTATATGATCATGCATGATGTTGTTGTGATGTTATTTTATTACACAGATATGCTTATGATTATGCATGTACATGCTAATGTGGACTGATATTGTAGATGACATAAGCCTCCTCTGAACATCACTAAGGTATGGACTTTATTTTGGTATCTATTTGGTTTATCTGACATGGTATCCTGGCAGGAAGAAGATAATTCAAGATGACAAACAAAATGGTAGACTATAGTTCCTATGACTCCCCCTACAGATCAATTAGGCAACAAGGAGAAGCGTATTCTCCTGCTATAGTAGATAAATTGAAGAGAATGAGAGAAGAGATCAAAAGTTGCAAAGCAGACAATGACAGGTTAGTTGAGGCTCAGGAAATACTTTCAATGGCTAAGGAGAAGCAAGTTGAACCGAATTTAAACAGGAACACAAAAAATTATAGAAATAACCATAAATGTAGAGATGCAGTAGAAATAATACTTCATTTCATTAATGTAAAATCCTGAAATATGCTTACAAACAGAAATGGAAATAAACCAACTAAGGCGATGGTAGCTTATCTCTGAGAAGAGATGTGGTGGCTACATGCCTCTGAACTGTCTTACAATGAGGCTTGAAGGCCTATTTATTGTTGAGAAATAATGGAAAACCATAAACATCCAAAAACCTAACCCTAGGAGATGAAGCGCTAAACTATGGGCCCCATTTTGGGTAAATTGGTACATCAACTTCATGGGGTCATAACTTTGGCATACAATCTTCATTTGACCCGCATAATACCTCGTTAGAAAGATCTATCCGAGCACTACAACTTTGGGATGAGAAGAATTAGTCCATGGAAACATGTTGCTCCCAATCTTCCCAAAAAAAACGTCGTTTAGGGCCTCAAAACGGCTCTAGAAGTTCACTACCCGAAAAACTGCCAAAAATAGTAAATTGTGCTACAACTAAGGAAACTAAAAAACTGAAAGAGATAGTTTTGGGGGTCCAAGTGGGATAGGTGGGTGGCCACCAACATCCAAGTGGATCATTACTCCCCCCTTAGGAATCAATGGTCCCCATTGCGTTGAGCTCCTCCATGAGATGAGGAAACTTCTGTTGAACTTGGTCCTTCGTGAGTTGTTCTGCAACCTCTGAGGTGTCCAGTAATGGTGGGAAGTACGGTCGAGGGCGGTCCCCATTCAATACTTGATTGAAGTGAAGGAATGGGGGAATGTTGTGATCCAAATCATTGTTTCCCATAGCCTTGGTAATGGTGTAAGGACCATATCGAAGTGGTCTAAGCTTATGATGAGCTCTTGTAAGGCGTTCTTTCTACAGATACAACCAGACTTTGTCACCCACTTGAAACTTGTGTGGTACCTAATGTTGATCATGTCGCTGCTTGTACTTGGCATTTTCCTGAATGGAGCAGCGATATATCGACCCGTTGGGTAGAGGTGCTCTAGGAGTCAGATCAAATGAATGTTTCACCTAACAGTGCAATGATACCCCTGTCGGTGAGGAGAAGATGTTCCCGTATTCTTTCATGACCTTATCCATATGCTACTGATGTTGTGTGGAGGAACCCTTCACGAGGGTCATGGATGTGGTGACGATCTTCCCCTTGCTTAGGGAGTGAAGCAGACAGAAAATGAATTTTCTAGTCTGGGAGATGATCTTGTTGCATTTCTTAGCAGAGATCAAAGAGGTGGCAGTAGGTGGGCTACCTCCAGTATCCTGTATAATGAATTACCCAAAGAAATAATAACAGCACGAGGCCTTGACTCATACACAAACTGTCGCTTCCACAAGTATGGTTGGCCTAATAATACATCACAAACATCAAGAGGTGCAACATCACACAATACCTCATCTGTGAAGGGCTTGATACTGTAGGGAAGGTGACACTACGGGCGAAGTCGGAGATCCCATCCTTGGTGAAGCCACCTGATGTTGTACGGTTGCGGGTGTGGTATGGTTGGTAGTCCCAACTTCTTCATGAACTTTACTGAAATGAGGTTATTTTGGCTGTCATTGTCGATAATGCATTGTAGTGGTGAACCCTTTACCCACATTTATGAGTGGAAAAGATGCTTCCCCTCCTCTGGATATTTGGGCTCATTCTTCTGGACCTTGGCAGTGGCAATAGTGGCGCTGGGCTCCACATCAATGATTTGCTTCCCTTTGTCATTCCCCTTGTCAGGTTCTGACTCAGGGTTGGAACATGCATATGATTCTGAAGCCTTCAACTCAACCACCAACGACTGCTGAGAATTCAAAACTCTGCAATGATATTGTTGAAACACGTCTTCAAATCAATGTATGTTAATGTGATAAAGGCTAATTATAATGAGTTGGAAGTCATGTTAATGTAACAAATCCTGATGATACTGAGTTGGCGTAGCCATTAAAAGCTCGTATTCATGTTAATGTAACAAAAGCTAATTATACTGAGTTGGCAGAGCCAATACAAACCTGTATTTGTACAAGATCACAAGGAGGAACAAGACAGGTGAAATAAAGATATATTTTTTTTCGCATATTTAACATTTATAAAACATAACCCTCTACTTTCATTATAAATACGACCACTCATATATATATAACCATCTTGTCAACATTATTTACATTTCAAAGTAGCATACAAACTAGGGAAATCACAAAAATGAAAATTTACAAAATATCCTGATTGCAAATAAATATAATAAAATGTTACATAAATGCCCTTGTAAATAATTTTTTACATATACCAAGATGGAGCAGGAAGACTCAATCAAGTTGGTAAAGAACATTTAAATAATTTTTGCAATTGAAACATGGCGTTGAGTATGTGGGTTGAAATACTGCAAACCAAACAATTGGTCTATATATAAGTACTTCATCAAAATGCTAAATCAAAATTTTAAATATAAATATCCATGTTTTTCCTAATTCAACATACAAACTAAATATAAAGTTGTAACCATATATAAAACCACCTAACTATTTAGAATAAATGTAACTCTGCCTTATAATATATCTAAAATGAGCGTTGCAAATATGATCACCCACACAAAGTAATGACAATATAAAGAGAAAAAATTGTAGTTTGCTGAACTTGCAGTTTCTGCACTTAGATTAATAGAGTAAATTTTCTATAGGTTAGCTCTGTTCTTTTGAAGACTGCTTTCTGGTTGAAGATATCAGAGCGTTTATTCTTTTTATGCAATGATCAAAAGACAAAATTTCAGTTATTAAGAACAAATAATTGAAACTATCTTGGTATGATTTAATACATAAGAGCTAATAAATCCCATGACAACAGTGCACTTTAAAGCTAAAAGACTACATCACAATGAAAATGAATTGCAATTGTATAATTTTTGTAAAATTAGTACGATAATGACAACGTTTAAACAACTAAGAATCTGAACAAATCCAATCCTTGTTCAAAGAAATGTTGTTTAAAACCAGATCATCAAAAGATAGAATAGTAGAAGCACTTGGCCCATCCTGAGGCCATTATATACAATTTCAAACTTCAAAAAGACCATTTTTTCTAAGCACATTTGAATCTGAACAAATCCAATCCTTGTTCAAAGAAATGTTGTTTAAAACCAGATCATCAAAAGATAGAATAGTAGAAGCACTTGGCCCATCCTGAGGCCATTATATACAATTTCAAACTTCAAAAAGACCATTTTTTCTAAGCACATTTTTTTAGGTTTCTCTGTAAAAAGTAGTTCCAATAATACATTACATATTTGCATCATTGAAATGCATACAATGTTGAGAATATAGCTTGAGGCCTTTTCCTCCACTTCTAGTTTCTTTTGTCTTGTCATGATATTTCTACAAATTGACCTCTATTTGAATGATTTTATCCCCTTCAAAGATCGAGTTATAGAAGACACCAGGGCTACATAGTTGATTTACAGAAATGAAATGGATCTGGTCAGTTGTTACCCACAAAAAGTTTGTTTCCATTGATCCTCTCTGCGTCTTGCTTGCTCTATGTGACCATCTTTTGATTTCGTCCACCACCTAGTTGATGTTGTCATTGGTTTGCGATGTTATCTAAATCTACTCACCCAACGTTGGGATTTACAAATGACCTTATCTACTTCAACTATCTGCTATATTTCTTGCCGATAGGGATACTACAACACAGAGAATCTATGCCTGGCATATATACTCCAAACCTGGATGTTGTGTCCCCTTTCGTTGCCCAAAATCGATGAAGTCAAAACCACATTCTTTGAAAGGAGTCTTTTTTAACCTACGTTTCCGCTTAGCAAATCTATATAATCCTTTCACCATCACTTCATTCAAGCTGCCAGTGGCCTTTGAGAATAATTCACAGCATGAGGCGTTCAACCACATCGAACAGGTACATGGTGAGTAAATCCGCGGAAATGAAGCCCAGTGGATAGAGTTTTTCATATTTGTTGTTTTCAGCGATCTACATCTGCAGATTCTCTCTGCCAATCTTAAGTGCCAATCTTAAGTGCCAATCTCTCTGCAAAGAATAAAACAAAAGGGCGAATATCTATACCATGCAAACAATACTATAACATGAGAGCACTTAACAGAACATCGCACCTGAATAAATACCCACATTGGTTCTCCAAACATTTGACCGGAAGGTAACATCAAACGCCACTGTGAGACATATGGTCCAGGTTCCACAGGGGCAATAAAATGGACGACAGCATCAATATCCTCGTCCACCGGACAACCCTTCTCCTGAATCTGTATTGCACAGTTCTTAAATATATTACACCCAAGAATAAATATCCAATGTGTACTTTAATGGCCTGTAACAGCCAAAAGTTCATATCTACTCTAGCACTACATTGTCATCCCAAGGTAAATGCATATACAAGGAGAACTAAAAGACATATATCCCACTAACCTCCAGGTTGACTTCATTTCCAGCTCCTAAATCAGCGCCCCCAATTCTCACTAGATGGGTATGTTGGGGCCATGGCAATTTACCATAATTGCGTAATCGCCAAATCTTAGTAAAATGGGCCCCTGGAGCTAATTGAGCTCCATCACAGACAGTAACATCTTTAACGAAACAACAATTAAGATTTCCTGGTAATTGATTGTACATTTTTCCTACTGGGGACTGCAAAGAAGAAGAAAACCTTTTTTAGCTACATGAACAGTAAGGGGACTTCCACAAGCACAAGGCTATTTTGCATAAACAAAATTGCATTGTACATTGAAATTGTAGCAGACAAGATATAATATAAATGCTTCTGATAGAGACATTACCCATGTATCAAACAGCTTTCCCTGGTGTGCTAACCCTTCCCTGTAAATGTGTTGTAGCTTGCATGAATCATAATGATGGGCTATTCTTAAGCAATTTGCAACTTCTGCACAAACAACTCCTCTGTATTGATCCTCATTGCCCATTTTATAGAAGGAATCATAGCAATGATCATAGTCATCCTTCCTACAGGTGCATGCCCAGAGTCAAGGCAATAGTTCTATTAATGGCATTCATCTAAATAGGAAATCATATAAATAAGCAAACACAATTTAATCTATCAACTTTACTTACATTTTAGAAGAAAAGCTCGAACAAGCATTTGGACTCATTCCAGAACCATGGCACTGCACTTCTTTGGGAAATTTTGGAGGGGTGTTCTCCAAAGGATGAACAATTTTTATGTATTCATCATCCTTGCCCATTTCAACGAAGCAATCAAGGCAGAGAGAGTAGTTATCCTTACTGCAGATGCATATTTATATATTAGTTCTTTTTATAAATGACATCAAATCCATAGCACATAAACAGTAATGTATTAACATCACTTACATTTTGGACGCATGACGGGCACCAACAATGGGACTCATTCCACAACCATCACATTGCACTCCATTGTGGAAGATTTGAAATGTCATCTTGGAAGGCCTTGTGGTTATCCTCAATCGATTACCAGAAACGTCTAAAGGGACAGGGGATGCTGTAGGATCTGAAAGATTCGCAAGTCCATGATGACAATTGTGATTATAGTGAGTCTCTATAGAAAGGGGAGGTGCTGAAGGATCAGGAAGAATATGCTTACCAGTGTGAAACTTGCAATCGTTGCCGGCTGAAGGACCAGGGAGAATATGATGACCAGCATGAAACTTGCAGTCATTGCGTGCTGAAGGACCGGGAAGAATATGACGACCATCGTGAAACTTGCAATCATTGCGTGCTGAAGGACCAGGAAGAATATGACAACCAGCATGAAACTTGCAACCATTTCCATCTTCTTGTCCATTCAGTGTATGAGTTGTGCCATTATTAGCCTGGGTGTCACTGCATGGCTTCAAATCCTGGCTCCCTTCTGTGATGGAGCTAGCAGTAGCCACATCCTTATTAAAACTGTCCATTTTTTCTGCCATCTTTGGCATAGGTGCAGCATATTTAAGAAATGGATCCTCAACACATTTTATCTGTGTATTTTGTAGAAGCTCAGATAATTTTTTTAATATTTCATCCAAACATGTGCTTATTGAATTCAAAGTTTGATTGTTCCCCTTAGGAATTGGATTTTTTTGGAGGGCGGATGTTTCATTGGAAGATCTCGTGATAGCTTCCACATCTTTCTGGCCAGTAAACGATACCTCTAAACGAAGAGGATTTAGTCTCTGTTTCACAGCATCAAGTTATTCATCCTCATCCACCATATCAATAATATCATTATCTTCGTCTATGTAAGTGATAATAAAACCGGAATTAATGTCTAACTTAAAAAGATCACAGATTTTATATCTCAAGGCATTCAAAGAGATATGTGGTCTGCCTTCCAAAATGTAGATATTGAAACGCCGGGACGTACCCTCATACTTCACCTGCAACCAAGAAGGGCAAACGAAATGAAACACCCATTATTCTGAAACTTGCAAGGCTGTAAAAGAACATAATTTTAATAGAATGAAAGATGATTATCATAATTGATGGATTTGGAATTTAAACTCACAAAGCTCAAGATTGAATTGTAACTTTACGCTTTTTAGGGTATCCACAATGAGTTTTCAATTATCACAGTCTATCCACTCACAATTTGACTCAATACAGTCCAGATAACCTGGAAACTCTCCAAACCACACTTCCCAATAGTGTCTAACATAGTTGCTGGAGAAAGGCGGATTAACAATAAAAGCCCATTAAATTGCCACTACAAACCTTGAAGAGCAGGTAAGTTTGTGACATGCACATAAAGGCATTATGCTCTCAATGAATCAATCAAAAGTGTGGGTTAGATTGGCACTGCATATTTTGAAAAGCAGGTAGGTCTGCCCATAAGGCCATTTAGCTCTTGATGGATCAAAAGTTGTAAATTCCTAGCTAGTGATATGAAAAAAGATCAAAGACACCAGGAAATATTTACACGATACACAAGTGACTTTTTAGCCGAGCTGAAAAGAAAATACATTGTGCAATTTAGTGAAATAAAAACAATCCTGCAAATATGACATTAGACTACAACCAGGAAAAACACAATACAAAAAAATTAAAACAGCTTGCAATGAAATGGACAGGAACAAAAATAAAGCTAAAAAGGAAGAATACAACGCATGGTCACATTGGGTTGCCAGAATTTCTACGTGCTGCATTCTGAAATTTTATGTCTGGAGCTGTATAACTATGAATTTACTTTATTCTTCTCTCTGAGCGGTAGTCTTATAAATTTATTGTTCGGGAAATAAAAGCATTAAGTTGTATTGAGTAATATTAATTATATATATATATATTTATTGTTAAAGTTATAGTTAATCTAGGCACCAAATTCATATAAGATAATTGAGCCAAATTTCTAGAACCTTTGATGATCCCAATTTTAACAGAGAAATTCCATTTCTCATATTCCTAGCCATATATTCTCATAATTTGAAAAATCTTCCAGAAAAATACAAAAAAAAAAAAAACCAAGCCAGTAACCAACTCAATTTTAAAAACACCCCAAAAATATTAGTTAAAAAAATTCCAAAATATTTAACTAAAAATGAAAAATAAAAATCCTCAATTCTCCTTATTTAATCTCCTTTTTACCCTTAAATAGAACAAAATATTGAAATTTATACTAACATAACAAACTCACAAATCCCATCAAACCCTTAAATCTAATAAAATTAAAATATAGAAAGAACTATTACACTAAAACATGACAAACCCACAAACCCTATCAAACCCAAATCCCTTGGCCTGTACATAAAATCCCAGAAAGCGCGATAAAATCCCACAAACCCTATCATACCCAAATCCTTTAGCCTGTACATAAAATCCCAGCAAGCCCAATAAAATTACATAACAGAGATGAGAGGAAAACCACGTTACCTTTACGACTAAAGGGGTCGATAAGCCGGATGATGATCGAGGGAATCTCAGGGCTGGCGATCTGAATCTCCCGCCCGCGCCTGCCTTCGGCCCTCAGGCCCTGCCTGGCAGGGCTGCGCCCCTCGCCTTCTCCTGTGCTTCGCTTCCTCCCCGGACTCCCGCCTTCGGGGTCCCTCCCTCCCTCCGCTTTGTTTTCCCTTTGTTTCCAACGGGCCTGCAATTACAGGGTCCGCCCCCCCTCCCCCAGTCACTGAGAATCAAGAAGAAATTTTTGCATCCCTTTTCTCTGAAACTACAGATGAAAGACCTCGTCCCTCAGTAACAAAGTTTATTAAAAAACTGGATGAAATCCCGAAGGGAAATCTTCCTCCTGCTCTGCCAAGGAAATCTGCAATAGCTCTGGCAGAAAGGGGCCTTGTAGGCCAGTTCACCGGGCTCTGGCCCTCACCAAGATCAGTCCAAAAATGGGTCGAGCGCAACTGGAGTTCAATGATCCAAGGAAAGATCGCCATCAGATTCTGCGGACGTGGATATTTCACATTCCTCTTCGAATCGAAGGAAGACAAGAACCTCATCTTCCGCAATGGACCTTATTTCATGGATACAAGAGGCCTTTATCTGAATAGATGGACTCCGGACTTCGATCCAGAAATGGATATTCCAAATGCGGTCCCAGTCTGGGTCCGCCTCCCTCATCTGCCGCTTCACTGCTGGGGGGATGAATCATTCAAAGCAATAGGAAATGCAGTCGAAAAATACATCGACAGATCTGAACCAAGGGAGAACATGCATGCATGCGCAAGGATCTGCGTGGAAGTAGACCTAGGAAAAGGATTGCTAGAAGCCATAAAGATAAAGGTGGACCAATGGACGCACATTCAGTAGCTGGACTATGAGCAGCTCCCCTTCAAATGCAAGGTATGTCATGAGTATGGCCATTTCGCAAATAGATGCACTAAGTTAAAAGTCAATGAAATAGAGAACACTAAGGAAAATGCAGAGGGTTCATGGGAACATGTCAAAAGGAAAAAGCCTTCTCCCACTCAGGGAAATACTTCTAAACCTCCCCTGGAATCCAGTCTTCCCCCCCCGGCCCCCCCTCCAAACTCAGCTTTCCCCTCCTCCTCCAGCCCTTTCGAATCCTTGGCCGAAGAACCTTCTTCTCCCCCGTCCTCCCCCCGCAGCCTCTCCCCGTTCCCCCCCCTTCCCCCCCTCCCACCATCGAAAGAATTCTCACCAGAAACAAAGCTAAAGAAACTAGTCAGCCCATCGATCCCCCAAGGAAAGTGGGTAGAAAGTCAAATAAGGAACTCAGAGATGAAACAGCAGCAAAGGAAATGGCAACGGGCACACAACAACCTATGGACTCATATATAGGCAAGCTAAAAGGGAGTGGAGAAAAGGCCAAGGAGAAGTCTGGATCCCACCCAACAAACGGTAAATAATGATCCTGGTCTCTTGGAATAGCAGGGGGATGGGTTCTTCCTCAAAATGGAAAGCTATAAAGGATTTGTTAAATCAGGAACACCCAGATCTTCTCCTTATCCAGGAGACCAAAATCACTGAACAGGATTTCCAACAGCAACTACAGCACTTCAAAAACTTCACAGGCCTTTCAATAAGCTCAGATGGTGCTTCAGGTGGGATTGGAACAATTTGGAACAAGAATAATTGGGAAATTATTCACTCATACCTCTGCCCTTGGTGGATCAGAACAGATATGAAAAACAAAGGCACTCAGGAAGTCTTCCACATCTACAACATATATTCCCCAAATCACTACAGGGACAAAATCAGCTGCTGGAACACAATAGAGGCAGACCTCCTCACCATCCATAACAGCAGAATAATCATTGGGGGCGACATGAATGTCATAAGAAACGCGCAAGAGAAATTTGGGGGAAACTTTCATGCAGACACTTCTCGGGATAAGCTAGAATCCATCATTCAGTCATACAATCTGCTAGACACTCCCTTGTCAAACGGCAAATATACTTGGAACCATAAAAGATCAGGCTCTCATAATATTAAGGAAAGACTGGATAGGTTTCTAATTCAGGAAGGAATAGCAGAAAACCATCAGTCCATTAAGAGCTACTTAATCCACGCCTCAGCATCGGACCATAAGCCAGTGATCCTCAACCTGGTCAAAGAGCGCAATCTGGGGCCTCTCCCCTTCAAATATAATAAAATCTGGGACCTCCAAGAGGATTTTCGTGCCCTCATTCAAAATCAATGGGACAAGGAAGTCATCGGATCGCCACATTTTGTCTGGGAAACAAAACTAAAACACCTCTGGGTTGTCATTAAGCAATGGGCAAAGGAAGCGGCGAACGCTGAAAGGAAAAAAAAAACAGACCTGATCGCAAAGATGGAATGGTGGCACAATGACAAAGAGTCCACCCATTATTCAGAAGAAGATTTAGAGCAGGAAAAAAATCTCTACAAAGAACTTTTCAGACAAAATCGATTAGAGGAGGAGGAACAAATACTAAAATCTCGCTGCCTATGGTTGAAGGCCGGTGACAAGAACACTTCATTTTTCCACAATAACATCAAACTTAGGAGAGCTGGGAATCAAATCGACAAAATTGAGGTCGATGGGAAAGAGGTGAAGGACCAAGAAGAAATCAAAGATGCTGCCCACAATCACTTTAAGGCCCTCCTTACAGCAGCACCACAGCAAACGGATAGCGTAGACTTTCTCAGTAAAATAGAGTGCAAACTATCAGAGGAGCATAACCAAGAGCTGGACCAAGATATCACTGAAGAGGAAATTCGCGCGGCAACATTCAGTATGTAGCAAGATAAGGCTCCGGGGCCGGATGGATTCATAGTGGCCTTCTATAGGCAGCACTGGGAAACTATCAAAAAAGATTTCATTCGAATGATAAAGAATGTCTTCAGAAATCACAAGCTGGGCGAGAACACCAAATCTTCACATATTGCCCTGATCCCCAAGGAAGCAAACCCCCTCTCGTTTGACAGGTTTCGGCCCATTTCTTTATGTAATGTCTCCTATAAGATTATAACAAAAATCCTTGCAAATAGACTCAAAAAAGTCCTCCCCTTCTAATATTTGAAAATCAAGGGGGTTTCGTCCCAAGCAGGCAAATAACAGAGAATGTCATCCTCATACAAGAATCCATCTACAGCAGTAACAACAGAGGGGAACGAGGAATGATCATCAAACTGGATATGGCCAACGCTTTCGACCGTGTGGACCAATCCTTCTTAACAGCAGCTCTAAAGAAATTTGGGATCTCAAGCAACTTCATCAGCATAATTAATGGGTGCATCTCCAATCCCTGGACTGCACCTTTGATTAATGGCAGGGCCATCAAATATTTCAGAAGCTCTAGAGGGCTGAGACAAGGCTGTCTCCTTTCTCCATTCCTCTACATTATCATGGCTGAGACCCTGAGCACCCATCTTGATCAACTCCGCAATAACAAAGAGATACCGGGAATCTGTATAGAAAAAGGGATAAAAGAGGTAAATCATTCGCTTTTCGTGGATGACACTCTTCTAATAGGTGGAGCCTCCAGCTTAATGGCAAGGAGATTCAAAAGAATTTTGGACGCTTTCCTCTCAGCCTCTGGGGGTACACTGAACAATAGGAAATGCAGAATTTATACTTGGAATGTTCCACCCCAAATCCAACAAAGAATATCCTTGATTTTAAACATTCTGGTTCAAAGAAATTGGAGCTCTTTCCCTTATTTAGGACTGCCTTTGGCTAAGGAATCCGTCAAGTCTGAAGTCTGGACAAAACATATTGAAAAGATGAGAGGCCTCCTTCAGGGCTGGGGAGCTTCTTGGCTCAACTTAGTAGGTCGCACAATTCTCATTAAGGCTGTCCTCTCAGCTCTCCCAATCTATCAGTACGCTGTCATCATGGCGTCGGCCAGCGTTCATAAACATTTGGAACTCATCATGAGAAGCTTTCTCTGGCAGGGAGGAAAGCAGGAGACCAAGAAATTCAGTCTCGTAAAGTGGGATCAGGTAACCCTCCCTTATGAAAAAGGGGGTCTCTCCATTATACTCCCAAATCTCTCAAATCAAGCCCTGGGGCTCAAACTGATATGGAAAATTCTCTCAAACAAAGGATCATGGTGGGCCGAGGCTATAAAACGAAAATATCTCAGAGGTCCGAATTCAAACATCCTCACTGAGGCAATTGTCGATAGACCTTGTACACCATGTGGAGACTGATAAAAAAAGTGTTGCCTCACTTTAAAGAAAATGTATCCAAACTCCCAGGAAATGGAAAGGACACCAAGATCTGGTTGGATCGCATCATGGGTTCAAAACCGAGAAACCTTCTACAAGACCTTCGACCCCTGCAGGATTGGATGGAAGCCCAAAAGATAACATCTTTGTTTGACATATCCTTATGGAACCACAACCGTTGGCTAGATTGGAAGGATATTCAAACACCCCCCCTCCTTAAGGATCAATGGATCAACCTCAAGCTTTCCCTTTCTGGCTCTGCTCCAACAAATATGAGGACCGAAGATAGATATATCTGGGACCCCTGTGGGGGGAATTTGACAGTGAAAGAAGGTTATAAATCGCTCCAAAACTTATCCCCAGCAGCAAAGTGGAATCTGCACGCAGTGGCTTGGAAGACTGAGTGCATTCCCAAAGTGAAATACTTCAACTGGACACTCCTCAAGGGAAAAACCCTCACAGCTAAGAACTTAAGGAAAAAAGGAATACAGGGTCCTTCAATTTGCTGCTTCTGTCGAGCAGAGGAGGAGTCCATTCAACACATCTTCCTAGCCTGCCCCTTAGCACACCATTGCTGGAAACAGTTGATAAGCCCCATGGAATCTCGAGAAAGCTTTGATCAGATTCCCAATCTTCAGAAAAACTGGATGAACAGCTACCCCTACACCAGGAAAGGCAAGAACAACCTCATCCGGGTATGGAAATGCATCCCTGCCTCCATTTGCTGGCATCTCTAGCTAGCAAGAAACAATTTTGTCTTTAACAACAAAGAGCCAAACACGGCTAGTATATTGGCAAAGACAATAGCTAGCATCTCTGAATCCATCAGTGCCAATTACATAGCCTTTCCAGATCAAACGAACTGGCTCCAAGACGAGAGAGATTGGTATAGCAAATTTAGTCTCATCCACAATCAAACCCAGCTTTCTCTGGCTCCAATTAACAAAGCAAGGCCAAATTGGAAGCTCAGAGGCTCCAAGGAAGAGGTTCAGCAGTGGATCTCAAATCAGAAGCGCCCTGTTCTTCTCTTCGATGGTGCTTCGAAAAACAACCCCGGAAAAGCCGGTGCAGGGGGCATCATCAAAGACCAAAATGGGAAAAGCATCCTTAGTTACGAATGGGGCCTGGGGAATGCCTTCAACAATGCAGCAGAAGCTTACAGTCTTTTCCTAGGGACTTCTCTTCTGTCCAGATTGGGAATCAGGAATGCTATAATATTGGGGGACTTGCTATTATTATTGGCGCTATGGTCTCAGGCAGAAATTTTAAAAAGGAAGGGCTCAACAACATCAAGACTAGGATTCATGACAACCTTAGATAGTTGGGAGACCCAACCTTCCTTCACATCCTAAGAGAAAACAATGCAGATGCAGATCAACTAGCAACAAAGGCTGTCAGCAGACAGCAAGGACAAGTGCGTGAGAATGACAAGATTTATGCCAAGGCAATCCCCTAGCAGACTCAGCAGTCATCCAGACATTCGGCCCAGCGCCTTCAGAACCCGTCCTCCCCTCAGTCAATCTGTAAGCCAATCTCACCTCGATCTCAATCACGCTCCCTCCTCCATGTTCTCCTCACCTTACGCCCCAGACATCAGCGCAAAGCACCTCTTTTTCACGCGCGCCACTCTCCATCCAAATGCTGGTAAACGTCCCCTCCTTCCCCTCACCGACTGCAACAAGAATATCGTTCAGGAAACGCTCCCAGACCTCCCCAATAAAAATATCTGGATCTCTCATCATGACAGGCCTCCCTCTCCTCTTTATATCCATCCTACCTCTTTAGCTCTTCCCAGCATTTCTCTGTGCAATCTGTCTCAGACGTGGTTCAAAGTAGGTATTGATAGGAATCGAATCGCCCTCAGCAGCAAAAGCCTCCTGAGCGCTTATCCCCCCATCCGTTGGCTGCTTCATCTTCGGGACTAGCCCTTCTTCATCAAGCGAGGCCGACAGCAAAGCTCCAGCGCAGAGACAGCTTCTCCTTCAGCTATCAGACAACAGCACCAAGGGGAAGAATCTCGAGAAACAGAAGGCAGAATAAGAACAACTAAAGGAAAGATGCCAACACCTGGAGGAGGCCATTATCTACATAAAGTCCATCGTGCAAAGCATGCAAGCAGAAGAATCTATCAAGGTCAGCAAAAAAGAGTCCCAGGCGGAAGACCTGGTTAAATAGTCTTAATGTCAAGCAAATTTTGTCTACTGGTTGGCCTCTTTGTCAGGCAATACAGCCGTTACCTATTCCAATGTATTTTCATTAAGCTCAACTCTCAGAAGTCAAGGACAGCGAGCCTATTTTGGACTTTTTCTCTCTCTCTCCTTTCATCTTATGTAACAACTCCTGCTCACAGCAGTTTTTTATAATACAAGAGTAGACGACCATGTTAAAAAAAAAGGGGTTGATAAGCCGCTCTTAGGCCTACTGAGAAACGGAAGAGAAGACATGACGATAATAATTTCGTGCCAAGGGGAATCGTGAGTTCGAATCGCATGAGCACCAGGAATTACTTCAAACCAAGTTTTTTCAACTGTCATGACAAGTAGTGATTAGATTTCTCCTGTGAGCATGTTCTCAATGCCTCAATGGCTATTTAAAGGCCGAATTGAAAAGTTCTGCGAGTCTTTTTCAAACAAACAATCAGTGGACTGGATGACCACGTACTTTTTGCTCGCATGCAACTCCATATGTATATAAACTGAGATTATGCTTTTCAAGAATTACTCACGAGTTACGTAAATAGAAAACAAACAGTGATAATTAGAAAAAAAAAAAATTATGTTTAATTTCATTATATGAAAGTCCATATAGTAATATTAAAATTTCACATCCAGCTTTGAATGAATTATTTGATTTTATATGGATATGGATTTATATATTATGTTTTAATAGAAAATTAAAAATTAATATTTTTCTAATAAAAATTATTAGATCACAAATTATTTATAAAATCAAGATTAATATTGATTTCTTATAGGTTTTTTTTTGTTTTTTTGTTTTGTTTTGTTTTGTTTTGTTTGTTTGTTTGTTTTTGTTTGTTTGTTTGTTTGTTTGTTTGTTTTTG
>APFE030023094.1:6437-44696 GCA_000404065.3 Pinus taeda | reverse complement strand
ATCCTGCTACAATCGCCATGGAGAACACATCAATCCAGGCCTCACAGGAGAACACATCAATCCTACTACAATCGCCATGGAGAACACATCAATCCAGGCCTCACAGGAGAACTAATCATCCTGCTACACTGGAGAGCAAATCATCCTGTTCCACAAGAGAGCGAATCATCTTGTTCCATAAGAGAGCGAATCATCTTGTTCCAGTGCGCACCACCAAGGGAGGGTGACTCACCCTGTGGTCGTATGTTACTCCAGTAAGAACCGCAAGCCCTCAAAGCTCCCAGAGCTCAATGTATGCAACATGCAGAACCCTTGTACAAGGGTTTCTTGATGACTCCAAGTCGTTTGGGAAAATCACAGATTAGATCTTTCCTCGGGGCTTTGACAAGGTGTATCGACCTGTACATCATCTTAATGTGATGGAGCCTCCTTGCTCCTCGACTTACCATATCCCAGATGATGTCTATCTGCTGGAGCAATCGACGAATACGGGATTCCTCAATAATCGAATCCCACCTCTGGTTGTTATAGAGAATCACAGTGGTATGTGTTCAAACAGCGCATTGAAGAGCTTCCCCAACCAGGCAGCTTCGTATGAGATCATACTCATAGATATGTATCCGGTCTCGGCGATGCTTATGGCAACCAACTTCTGCTTCCTGCTCATCCATTATATCAAAGCAAAATCCAAAGAGAAACAACACTAAAAAGTGCTCCAGTGATCCTCCACACTACCTGCCTAATCAGCATTCGAATAATCATGCAGTTTCATATTTCCAGCAGTGTATCTCAATCCATGAGAGATTGTGTCCTGAAGACATCTTAGAAGATTCTTGGCACCAATCTAGTGAGGCTCAACCAAATATGAGCTCATAATGCTAACTGCAAAACATATGTTCGGACAGAGGTTCACCAAGAACATCAACGCAAATGAGTTTTTGAAACTCAGAGGCATTTCCCAAATCTAGTCCGACATCACTACCATATAACTTCTGAAAGTTAAGATCCTCAAGGTAGTCACAGGCTTACAGTCCACCATACCAGATATTTTCAAAATCTTCACCACATATTTTCCTTGAGATAGGAAAATATCCCTTGGCTTCTGCCACACTTCAATTCCTTGGTTCTTCATTTCAAATTCAGAAGCCAACTCCCTCTTACATTTGTGAATCAGAGGGTATGCACATGTTAGAAAGAGGTCATCCACATACAACACCAGTATGAGAGGCTTGTCATCTTCAACCTTAAAGTAAAGGTTAGGATCAACTTCACTCCTAGTGAATCCCAACTTCATAAAGTAGCTATTGATCCTCTCATACCATGCTTGGGGTGCTTGCTTCAGCTCATAGAAAGCCTTCTTCAACCTGCATACATGAGATTTTCAATCATAAATCTCAAATCCTCCAAGTTGCTCCACATAGACCTCTTCTTTGATCGAACCGTTAAAGAATGAGGTCTTGACATCCATCTGATGTAGGTTCCATCCTTGTGAAGCCACAAGGGCTATGATCAAGCGGATGGTCGTATATCTGGCAACAGGTGCAAATATCACATCATAGTCTATACCTTCCTTCTCGGAGAAACCACGAGCAACAAAACGAACCTTATACTATTCCGTACTTCCATCTGCTACAGCTTTATCTTGTAAAGCCATTTTGAAGTAACAATTGTCTTGTCTTGGGGTCTAAGAACTACTTCCCAGACATCATTCTCCATAATGGTCATAGCATCCTTCCATACTTGATGCTTGAAGGCATCTGAGAATGATGAAGGCTCATTTTGTATGATTGTGCTCATACTGGTCAGGTATCCCTGATACGTGTTGGGTTTCTTACTTTCACGGAAGGTTCCTCGAGGTGCAGCATGTCTCTCAGCATCATCAAGTATCCCCTTAAGCCATGAAGGCCTCTTCCTGGAAGAGGAAGGCTCAGGTGGAAAAATAGGATCCATCGATTCTTCCACATCAAGCATTGTTACATCATCTACCCATAGAGACAGCTTCCACAATCGTACGGTGCCACACCATTCTGCTCTGGAGTATGTGGTGTAGTAGTCTCCCTCTTAATGCCAACCTCAAGTATCCCTGAGTGAACCAACTATAATATATCGGTGGTCTTGCTTAGGCTTGAGGGGAATGGTCCCCTTTTGAGCTTTCCTTCGGCACATCCCGGACATACACCTTCTTTTTCTTCTCGAAATCCGGGTATCCCTGTTACCATATGTCTTACATCGGGTAGATCTTTGTAATGAAGGTGGGAAAACCTCCAATGCCAAGTTCAGACTGAAGAGATGTGTCATAAGACATGACACCTACCTGACTTTCATCGACCTGATATAATGAATCAACATGAAACCCAAGAGTAAAGGCATCTTTAACATTATTTTTCGATACACGTACCTTGCCATTGCTGAAGGTTACCTTGTAGCCTTTGTCTTCCATTTCCGAGATGGACACCAAGTTCTTTCGGAGGTCAGGTGCATTTAATACATCCTGGAATTTCTAGCCTTCTTGAATGGTTGTCCTCTTCCTTGATTTCCAGCATTCCTTTTGCTATTGAATTTTCCATCCCTTCGATTACCATGAGAGGGATTTTGATCATCGTCACGGTGAGAGTCCTTTCTATCAGGGCATTCCCTTGCATAGTGACCTGATTTATTGCAAATGTAACATCATCCTTTTCTTCCACCCTTAGGTCCAGCCTTTCTTTTCGATTTAGACTCGGAATTATTTCTTTTCTTAGCATGAGAAGAAAAGGCAGCAGGAGGACCTTTAGGCAAGGGCATTTCTTGCTCTTCTACCCTTGTTTCTTCTAGAATGCATCTAGCCATTAATTCCTTGAAACCAGGTATTACATGATAGTTCAGAAGAGTAGTCCTAAACATGTACCATTCGAATGGTAATCCTCCAAGAGTCGTGAGTGCCATTTCCCTATCAGTAATAGTCTCCCCAATATATAGGAGATCGTTCTTGATCTCGATGATTCTTAAGAAGTATGTTTGCATACTCTCATCTTTACCCTTCTTGATTCTCCTCAGCTTATTTCTAAGAAACTAAATTTATTTGCATCATTAACTTTGAATAAACTCACTAGTCTATCGTAGATTTCCTTGGAGGTGTTCAGGTCAGAGATGTAGGCCACCAAGTGCTTGTCGATAGAGTCCCGGGTGATCTTTTTTGTTTTGACTTCTCCGGTTTTCCATTTGTACCTGGCAGCAGCGGATGCATTTGATGGAGGCTCAACAATATTGCCTCTCACATGGTCCAACACTCCTTGTTCTTCTAGGATAGCCTTGCCTATCTTCTCTTTGGTGATTGCTCTTGCTCTTGCTTGGGCTTTGTCTTCACCTCAACTCTGATACCATGTTAAGTTATGGTATGTTCTATGCTTATAACAGTTTACTTCTTTTTCTTATTATATTCCACAGATTAGAAATCACATGTTCATAAAGTAAAGTGCATATAGAACATTAAACGATCGATAGAAAACAAACCAAGACAAAAAACACAAGATGTGGCGGCTAGCCAGGGACAAACCCCACAATGTGTGGGGAAACCCTTTGATCAAATCTTCTTTTATCTTCAATAATTCAGCAGAGAGAAATAGTACAATAAATCTGATTTATATCAGCAGTAGCAAACCCTAGATCAGCAACACCAACATTAGCGGCTTCATCATCAAAACTAGGGCAGTCGATATCTCACAAACCGACCGTCGGATCAGCTTGATTCCACCACCAAAAGTTGCAACCCTCGGAGGAGGTTCAGATGAACCTACAGAGTAGTTCAAAAAAGGAGGTTTGATGGTCCACGCTAGTCAAACTTTGGATCTACAGTTGCAGCTTCAGTTTCAGCAGCTTCCTTCAAACTAGGGCAATCGATATCTCGCAAACCAACCGTTGGATCGACTTGATTCCACCACCAAAAGTTGCAGCCTTCAGAGGAGATTCAGATGAACCTACAACACAATTCAGAAGAGGAGGTTTGATGGTCCATGCTGGTCAAACTTTGGATCTGCAGTTGCAACTTCAGTTTCAGCAGCTTCCTTCAACATGTGTGAGAGAGAGACTCTTTTCTGTGCAGTAGAGAAGACCCTCTTTTATGAGCAGGAGAGAGAGAGAGAGATGTGATGAGATGAGTGAGTGAAAATGAGGAAAAGTCCTCTTGTATTTATACACAACTGATGATGTTTGAATAGATGCGACTATTGGGCTTCTGAGCCTACATGAGTTGTAGGTCGGCTTGATAATAATTCCATAATCAAAATAAATTCATATCTCCATAAATACTTATCGGAATCAGATGATATTTAGATCAATTCTACACCCCTCTTGACGAGAGAAATCTAATAAAAAATATTATCAGCCATGAATAAGATGACCCACATGAAGTTTGGCCCTAGTTGCCAATTTTAACACATATGACATGACTCTAGATTATTAAATACAAGCATACATACCTCATTTTCCTTTAGGTCATATAGAGTTCCTTCAACAACTTCCTTCATTGAAAGAACTTCAATTCCTTGACATGTTTTACTTCTTTCCACATTATACCATCATCCCATGAATTCCTACAAGTTGGAGTTTGTGAAAATTCTATCACTGCAGCAACTGATTTACTTTTCCTACTTATTTCATCATAAGTTATTCATGTAATTACTTCAACAAACATTAAAATAAATATTGCTGCAGATATCACATTGTAATACAGAAACAAAAATATGCGCACATTGACATAGTTATTTTGGACTAATGTCTCCGGAAAAACCCAATGTGGGAAAACCGATGCAGAAAGGGAAGATTTTATTATTCAGCAAATTTCTTGTACAACAAGGTGCCAAACTGGCTTACCCACAGATAGACAAACTTCCAGCACTTTCCTAAACCCAGGGTAGGCCCTACTAACCTCTGCTACAGCTTGAAACCCTCTGCGTCAGCCTACTGAGGCTCTGCGCATCCTCTCTGGGCTTCTGCGTCACTCCTACAGCCTCTGCGTGGATGACGCAGGCCCTTCTGGCTCTGCGCAGTCTCTGCTGCCTCTGTGTGGCCTCCTCTGGCTCTGCATCTACCTCTTTTGCATTGATCTCCCATCTCTTTGTTCCATACTTGCTGCCTCCTGACTGCTTTCCAGACCACTAGCTCAATTTCTCAACAAACCCGCTCCAGAAATTGAACTGACTGGTCTCCCTCAGTGTGTTCTCCAAGTGCCCCTCAAGCCTCCTCTTATACTTTTTCTGTTGACATCTCAACGGCCGAGATTAAGTCCCTAATCAACGGCTAAGATTAGATCTAGCTTGATCCATGTCTTTTTGGACCATTCTAACACAAGTTCATATTAATATACATTAATATTTTATTTTCCCTAAGTTTAGACTTAGAGACTCCATTAAAAATATTAATTATTTTAATATCTCCTGATCTGTTTAGAATCTGCCCAAACCCTTTCTGGGTATTGGAGATCTCATGTGCCGCAACCTCTCCACCAAATTTCGTGGCTAGAGCACATCTGATTCTATCCCAAATCAACACTCCCTCTTAGCGAGGATTGTGCTCTAGCAATACTCCTCACTGAGTATTACTCTGATCATCCGACATCGATACCGTGCTGATGCTAGGCCTCCCTACCCAACATCCTCTGCACTATTGCATCCTGTACTACTGCCCATGGTTCTGCGACTGCCATTGCTGCATCTGTACGACAGCTGCCTTTGCATCTGTGCTGCTGCTAGTCCTTTCTCCCAGCATTGCACCCGCACTGCACCTTCCTCTGCATCTATGCTGTTGTTGGTCCTTTCTCCCAACATTGCATCTGCACTGCAACTCCCTCTACATCTGTGTTGATGTTGGTCCTTTCTCCCAACACTGCATTTGCACTACAACTCCCTCTTCATTCATGCTGCTAACACACTACTTCTAAAAGGGGTTCTTTACCATCCCCCTCTTTTCCCTGAAGTAGTCAAATTTTGACTTTCCAAGGGCCTTGGTGAGGATATTTACCACTTGTTCCCCTGTAGGAGTGTAGCTCAACTATACAGCTCCACGTTGGACACAATCTCTAACAAAGTGACACCGGATATCAATATGCTTTGACATATCATGAAATACTGGATTCTTAGAGAGTTTGATGCAACTCTGATTATCACACATGATCCTGGTTGCCTCCATATTTATTCTAAATAGGTTTACCAGAAGTTTTCTAAGCCATATGGCCTCACACGAAGTTGTGCTTGCTGCCATATATTCTTCCTCAGACAAGCTCAGAGCCACGGACTTTTGTTTCCTACTGCACCAGGAGGTTATTCCTAATCCAATGTTGAAACAGTGCCCACAGGTACTTTTCCAATCCACTGAACTTCCTGCCCAATATGCATCAGTAAATCCACTCAACCTAATATCCTTCCTCTTGTTGTAAAAGAGCCCATAATCAATTGTTCCCTGTAAATACCTGAGAACGTGCTTGGCTGCTGCCCAGTGAGCCCTCTTTGGTTCCACCATGAACTGACTGAAGGTGTTGACATCGTAGCAAATATTTGGCCTAGTATTGACTAGATATATCAGAGACCCTATGAGTTGTCGGTATAGGGTGGGATCGACATCCTTGTCTTTTGATGCATCAATCTTCTTCCAGTTGGTGATCATTGGCATAGCCATAGGTCTACAGTCTCCCATCCCGAACCTTTTCAGAATTTTTGTAGCATACCTTCCTTGCCCAAAGAAGATTTCTCCTTTCTGCTGCCAAACTTCCAAACCTAGAAAATAGTGCATTCGTCCCAGATCCTTCATATCGAACTCTGTGGCTAGATTCTTCTTGCAGTCTTCGATGAGTCTGGATGATCCTATCAGGAAGAGAACATCCACATATAATACTAAGATAAGTGGCTCGCTCTCTACGACCAAATAGTAAATATTCGGATCCGCGTCACTCTTGACAAACCCCATCTTCTACAAGTAGTCATCTATTCGACCATACCACGCTCTTAGTGCTTGCTTCAACCCATACAAGGCTTTCTTCAATTTGCATACATGAGACTTCTTCTCATGAGTTTCAAAGCCCTCTGGTTGTTCAAATGTATACTTCTTCTTCTATTACCCCGTTTAGAAATGTCGTCTTGACATCCATCTGATGGATCTTCCATCCCATTTGGGTTGCAAGAGATATCACGGTCCTAATAGATGTATTCCTGGCTACCGGGGCGAAGGTTTCCTCATAGTCAATCCCTTCCTTTTGAGCATACCCCTTAGCCACAAACTTGGCCTTGTATTTTTCAATACTGTCGTCCGCAACATATTTGATCTTGTAGATCCATCTTGAACCTACCATAGATCTGTCTTGAGGCCTTGACACCACCTCCCGGACATCGTTTACCATTATGGAGTTATACTCCTCCACCATCGCATCTAGCCAGACCTGATGCTGAGTTGCCTCCTTGAAGCTGGCAGGCTCTCCATCCTGAGCTACTAATGCCTGATACCTGTCTGGCTGTTTTCGCTCCCTTTTACTGTTCCTTAGCTCTCTAATGTTCTTTGCATTACGCAAAATTTGACGAAGTTCCTTGCTGGTTCTTCCTCTACCAACAGGTGCTTCTGTTTGCTCCTCTTCTTCATCCTGAGAATCTTCCTGATCTGAGGAAGGATTCTTCACTTCCGTTGGTTGAAGAGGCATGACCAACGAATTCTCTTTCGACTGCTCCTTGGAAGGCATTTCGCGAGATCTTCTGAAAGCTCTGTCCTCCATGAACTTTACATCTCGTCGTCCTACTACCTTCCTGCACCCTAGAAGATAGATCCTATATGCCTTAGCATTCTTGCCATATCTTTCCAGATACCCCTTTCCAGTAGTCTCATCCAGCTTCTTCCTCTTTTATTCAGGTATGCGACAATATGGCAAACTCCCAAATATCCTGAAATGACTGACTTCAGGTGTCTTCCCAGTGAATACTTTCTCTGGAGTAATCTTTCCCAATGCCTGATAAGGAGTCCTGTTCTGAACATAGACAGTTGTGTTACATGCTTCTCTGCCCACAGGAATTTTGGCATATCCTAATCATACAGCATGGCCCTAGCTGCTTCTACAATAGTCATGTTTTTCCTTTCTGCCAACCCATTCTGCTCCAGATTGTAGAGAGTTGTCTACTCTCTTTTGATGCCCTCCTTAGTGCAAAAAATCAGTGAAGTCCTTATCGACATATTCTCCACCATTATTTGTGCGCAAGACTTTTATTTTCTTACTTGTCAGATTCTCCACTAGAGCCTTGAACTCCTTGAATTGATTGAAAACCTCATCCTTGATTTTCAAAAAATAGATCCAAGTTTTCCTCGAGTGGTCATCAATGAAAGTAAGGAAATACTTGGCACTGCTGAGAGCTTTGACGAACATAAGTCCACAGATATCTGAGTGTATCAATCCTAGTACACTCTTGGCCCTGTGGTTGCTCCTAGGAAATGCCGCCTTGGCATACTTTCCTAGAGCGCATCCCCTACATACATCATCTCGTTCCGTACTCAGATCTGAAACTCCTGTTACAGTGCTCCTGAGAATTCTCAAAGCTCCATGGTGCAAGTGACCCATCCTTCTGTGCCATAGTTCGTTCAAGTCTTTGTCCCCATGACTGCCTATTAGTGCCATTAGAGATTCTAGTTGTAATCTGTACAACTGATTACTTTTGATCCTGATCTGCACTTTCATTTTCCAGCTCAGGTGTTGAACGTATACCTTTTCCTTGATGAAGTAGACATCATAGCCCTTGCCTTGTAGTTGTGACACAGAAAGTAAGTTCATCCCAATCCTGGCACATGCAACACATTTGTGGCACAGAACCGCTCTCCCGATTCTGCCTAAAGAACTATGGTACCCTTTCCTACTCAAGTACACTTTGCCTTGTTCCCCATGGTGATTTGAAAGTTCATCTTCTCTTCTCAATATTCTGAGAAACACTCCTTGATTCCCGTCATATGCCACAAGGCTCCACTGTCTATATACCATACTTCTGATGATGTAGCACTAGTCATGCACGCCACTTCTTCTTCCAACCTGGAAGCCAACATAGAGAAATCGAAATCTCTCTCTCTTGTGCAATCTTCTAAAAACATGCGTGAGTCCCCTGAGGTGGATGCCTCTGCATCGTGATCTCGACCCATAACTGATTTTCCCTTTCTGTCTCTGATTACTTCCTCTGATACCATGTGAAAATTCTATCACTACAGCAACTGATTTACTCTTCCTACTTATTTCATCATAAGTTATTCATGAAATTACTTCAACAAACATTAAAATTAATATTGCTACAAATATCACATCGTAATACAAAAACAAAAATATGCACACATTGACATAGTTATTTTGGACTAATGTCCCCGGAAAAAACCCAATGTGGGAAAACCGGTGTAGCAAGGGAGGATTTTATTATTCAACAAATTTCTTGTACGACAGGGTGCCAAACTAACTTACCCACAGATAGACAAAATTCCAGCACTTTCCTAAACCCAGCGTAGGCCCTACTGACCTCTGTTATAGCCTGAAACCCTCTGCGTCAGCCTAAAACCTTTTGCATCAGCCTACTGAGGCTCTGCGCAACCTCTCTGGGCTTCTGCGTCACTCCTGCAACCTTTGCATGGATGACGCAAGCCCTTTTGGCTCTGCACAGTCTCTGCTGCCTCTGTGTGGCTTCCTCTGGCTCTGCATTTGCCTCTTCTGCGTTGATATCCCGTCTCTCTGTTTTGTATTTGCTGCCTCCTGACTGCTCTCCAGACCACTAGTTCAATTTCTCAGCAAACCCCGCTCCAGAAATTGAACTGACTGGTCTCCCTCAGTGTGTTCTCCAAGTGCCCCTCAAGCCTCCTCTTATACTTTTTCTGTTGACATCTCAACATACGAGATTAAGTCCTTAATCAACGACTAAGATTAGATCTGGCTTGATCCATGTCTTTTTGGACCATTCTAACACAGATTCATATTAATATACATTAATACTTTATTTTCCCTAAGTTTAGACTTAGGGACTCCATTAAAAATATTAATTATTTTAATATCTCTTGATCTATTTAGAATCTACCCAAACCCTTTCTGGATATTGGAGATCATGTGCCCCAACTTCTCCACCAAATTTCGTGGTTAGAGCACATTCGATGCTACCCCAAATCAACAGAGTTATTAATGAAACCCCTACTTCCTTTTTATTGGTGAACCTTCTGAGAAGATTCCAACAAAGGATCTTGAATATCCTCATCCAACAGATGTTTCCTTTTAACTGATGTATGATGAGCTTTGTACTAGATGACTTTTTCTTTTTCCATGAGTACCACTTATGCTTCTAATAAGGTTACCAAGAGCTATATCCTTTCATAGGTGACTGCCATAGACTTTTATTTCAGCTATCTTTCATGCTTCTCTATGATGTCACGAGATCTTGCTTTTAATGCTCTATGATGTCATGATGCATCCTATCATTCTTTCTTAGTGATTCATGATAGTCATATCTTACAACAGAAAACTTGAAAAGACCTAGGTGAGGAAGACTATCTCAATCATAGTAGATATATTTTACTTCCTTCTTGAATTTCTTTTTTTCAGTTTCCTCCACTTCTTTGGTAATATGAGCTTAGGGCAATCTATATTGTAATGCCCATATTCTTGACATCTATAGCATTGAACTTTTTCCATGTTCTTATTTATTTTTTGAGGACCAAATTTCCCAAACTTCCTTTTCCTCTTTGCCATAGCAGTATATGCTTGAGTTTGCTCATTTGATCCTACATTAATTTTTGCCTTCAGTCTGGTTTATTCAATCTTGCATAAAGACCATAGATCCTTGAATGGAGTACCTACTTTCCTCCCATAAATGCATGAAGTAAAGTTGCCCCATTCCTCTAGTAGTGCATTTAGTACTACTGTAGTCATCTCTTTCTCATACATTATTTCACCCAAATCTTGAAGTTGATCCCTTATCTCAGATATCCTCATAAAGTATGAGGCTATTCCTTCCTCTTTTGATATCCTTAGCTTGTAGAGTTCTTTCCTTAGAGAGATAATTTCTCCTGCAGTGCTTATGGAAAGCAACTCTACCAGTTTGCAATATATTTCTTTTGAAGTTTCTAGTTTAGATACATATGGAATGAGGGGATACTTGATGGATTCTATGAGAATCCTTTGAGCCCTCACTTCCCCTTTCATAAACCTTGCAAGTGCTTGAGCATCTTCTTTTGGTGGTTTGGTGATTGATCCCTTAACATGTTCCATGACCTCATTCTCAATGAGATTTAGATCTGTCCTTTTCTTCCATGCAAGAAAGTTTGAAGCCCCAACCAGTTTGTTGCTTTCCTTGCAAAAAGACATTTTTGACAGATTCAAATGTAGACATAAGCATACTTACTTGTGAATATGGTTCTTCCACTTGTTGCTTCCTTGAATTTTGATGAAGATATAGATACTAGAAAATTTCTTCTTTATGAAGGGTAGTTCTCTTCAAGAGTGATCCTTGGCTCCACAGAGGGGGAGATCACCTTAGATCTTTTGATGATGATGTCCTTGTTGATGATGATCAATGATGACTTTCTTGATGATGTCTTGATGCTTCTTGGATGATCTTCTTCGAGGGTAAAGACCTTGCTTCAACGAGACGGAGATTGCCTTGGAACTTTTTGAAGATGATGACAACGTCCTTGATCTTGTTTCTCTTGGATGAATAGTCTTCAAGATACTTTGATTTGTAGGTCCCTTCAACTTGAGTAGGGTCTCTGCGGTCGTTTGAGGATCCCAAGACTTCTTCTGGTGTAGACTTCTTCAATCTAGGGTTTTGACACTTCTTTGTAGATCTTGACTTTGCTTTGATGTCCTTCGAAATTTGATCCTTGAATGCTTGTGCGTCCCTTGATGAGATTCCCTTTCCTTGACTTGTCACCTTAGCTCTGATACCATGTTGAGAAATATAGGGCATAGAAATGAGGTGATTTCTCTTGAATGATAAATGCTTGTGAACGTTTTTTGCTTCTTTAGATTAAGTTCTTCTTTTACTTAGATTATTATAGTGTTCTTCTTCATCAAACAACTACCAAACTATAACAATAATGAGACGAGACACAAGTTATAGGCGATCAGCTAGGGCCGAAACCTCTCCAACTTGAGAGGAAAACCAAAACGAATTATTCTTCTTATAGAAACTTCAATTGATGAATACCAAGACCAAGACCCTTGACCAATCAACCTCTTCGAGACCAAGTCACAAAACCCTTCTTCACTGCTTCTTCTTCTTGACCAAGTCGACACTAGTCAAACTGCTTGCTTTCCTTTGGATCTCGGCTACCCTTCAGATTTTCTGTCTCTTGTTTCAGAGTTGCAACTCTTGGCCTCTTCAGAAATCCTAGCTGCAGCACGTGGGAAGTATCACCACCAATTTTGTTCCCTTTGGTTAGGATGGAGACTTCTTCTACTTCAACTCAGCTTGCATTCTTGACTAGTCTTCTTCCTTAATTCTACCTCCTAAGATGATTGTGATAATCTCGGCTTCTCCTACAGCAGATAATAACACTCCTCAGATGTGTGATAGATATTAGCCCTAAAGTTGACCCAAAACAACTTGGCTTCTAGTTCTTCCTTCTTCGCTTGGAGAGAAGCTCTTCTTATGTGATTCTCGCACTTCTTTTCTTGCTTCATATGCTTGACCGAATTCTGTCCTAGGTGAGGCTGAGCTGCCCTATATATAGTGGTCTGTCCATCAATAATAAGCCGACTTGTGCCAAGGGTTAGGCCAACTTGTCATTCTAGAAAGATATCCATATTCTTTTGAGAGCTGACATGAAGGAGTACTTGTGAAGAGGTCTTGGAGTCTTATTGACTCAAACAAAATTACTTTTTACAATATGTAACATGTCTTCAATACATGACATTTACTCCCTAGAGTTTATGACTTGATGACCAACCCTAAAGGCTCAAAATGGGAGCCTTAACTATAAAATAAAATTCCTTGAGCATGAAACCCATGACTCAAGCATTACAAAATAGTTTTATTTTCTTCTTTACATCAATTACATAAAATTATGATTACACGTGTCATTAAGAAGACCAAACCTAGTTACATTTTTCAACAATATGCTTCCTCACTCATCTGTCTAGATCATACGTTTGAAAGTGGGCCTTTCAACCCCAAAGGTATGGCTTTTCATTGTGTAGTTGGGTATCTTTGTTTACTTATCATGGACGCTTTTGGGCATGGATTAGTGGGGGGATTCGACGGAAAGAGTAGGCTTGGTTTGTACTCTTGTCTCCTCTATCCAATTTGATGGTTAACCTTGTATCATAGTCCTGTGGGATCTCCTTTATCGGCTACTACCTTTAGCGGTAGCACTACATGGGAAATCTCGATTTTGGTTGTGTGGTCCCGCTTTTCGACACCATACACATCATTTCCCTCTGTTCATTATAACTCCATTCACCATATTTGAATATTTCCCATTCGGGTCCACATTTGTCCATTGGGTCCCTAAGGAGTTAGCCTCCCCTTCCCCTTGTCCACACATTGGGTTGGGCTTGGAACGATGCCCCAGAGGTTGATGCAGTTAAAAGAAAAGAAAAAGCATAATTTGGCCACTCTCAATAGGAAATGTACCATAAAATGCAAAAGATGGCGGAGACATACAAATTTAGTGCTTGGGCAAAAGCCAAACATGAGCTCTACCCCTTTCATCATGGCCATCACCCTGGTTCCTAGGGCCCCTCACATTGGCCACTTACATCATTTGGGAACCGATGATTATCCCAACCCCTGGTGGGCATTGAAATATCCCACCTAAAGGGAGTATTCACTGCTACATCCTACACATCATGCTCTCATCCCCTAGAGCCCCAAGCAGTTACAAAAGAAAAATTTATAAAAGGCAAAAAGCATATGAATAAGGGTGGAAAGACAACGATCGGGATAACTCATGTACCAAAATTTCTCACTCCTACACTCATATATCCAAGTGTGGGCTTCCCTTATCTTAGCTACCCTTGTACTATGGCATGTGGCTTGGAGCTTTCCCTTGATGCCCCACTTCATTCCATCATTATTTCACATACCACCTTCCATTTGATGGATGTACCATGGACATGTCCCCCCTTAGAGGTTGAAACCACCTAATAGGGTCCTTGGTTAACCTTCTTCTTGAACTTGGAGACACTTGTACATTCCGAAGCCCAATATGGAAGGGCATACCACTATTAAGTTTCCACTTGGTTCCATGATTTGTAAGCTCATTTACTCAATTGCACTAATGATTGGTTGTACTGGAAGGTGAGGGCACACATTAGATCTTATACAAGATTGCAAGTGGTTCTTTATCATAGGTTTGGTCTCCCTATATGGGATCCAAGCCCTCCATAGGGTCATAATGGCATTTGTAAGGTGAGTGTTGACAGCCACGGGTCTCCGCCATACAAGAGAGCAGATTGCAACTCCATGGGATCCTTCAATTTCGCTCATGGCTTGCTCATTTTCCACCTATTGGATGATGATGTTGCACCTAGACCACCTTGCCCAGCCGACTCCACTCTTGCACCACTAATCCAAAATGGATCTAACATAGACTTCTAAGTCTATGAATTTTCCTCAAAGAGGAAAAATGAAAGTCAAAGGATGCTTTTGAAAATATTCCCATTGCATAGATCTCTTCATTCTGAATCTAACGCAATTTGAATGGGCTAAAACGGACTCTGGATGAATGAGATATTGTAAAAAGAAAATTGTCCATTGTCCTTTGAAAAGGAGGCATTTTCTTGTTAAATGGGACTTAATGGAGAATATGCATCTCTTAAAGAAAATCGCATCGGAAAGGTTTAAAGGGCGGGGCAGCAGGCCTTAAGGGCTCCCCGATAGCGATCTCCGATATATCGCATTGGAGGAAGGCCTTCGCGCGACATTGGAACCCTGGGTAGGCCGATTGGCGATATGTCGATGTTGGGACGTGCGACAAAGCGATCGGCAATGGAGTGATGTGGAGGCAGACCCGAAATATTATGTTTCGCAACCTAAACCCTTATCGGATTTGTAAGATGTATCGGATCGGAGCGTTGAAGGGATAAAGGCCTGGCGGGAGGACAATGCAACAAGCGATCTTGCGACTATGCGATATGCGATAGCACCAATCGGCGATCGGTGAATCGCATCGCAACAATACAAGGGCCAGTGCACATACAACAATGCGATTGCGATTAGCGATCAAGGCGTGGACCCGATAGAGTAAGGGACGCGATTGCATATTATTTGAAGTCCAGATTTTCGGATTTTCAGTGTATTCCGGTGTATTAATGTTTTTGGCCATTTCTTGGGTTTTAAGCATTCCGCCTATGCGATCGTGATTTGCGATGACAGGACAGACCCGATAGGTTTATCAATGCGATTGAATGCATTTTGAGTTCTGGTTAAATGGCTCATGATGCTTTTTTCCTGTGTATTTCCGTTATGCTACTGTTTTCGGGATTATGGCAGGAGGAAGGCCAAACAACCAGGTTTTCCGCGTTGACGGTTCATTTCCATTTGGAAATAGCCGTCACACTTGTGCCACACTATGAGCAGGCATTTCTGTAACAGGAATGCATTATGTAATGCGCAGAGCCACAGAGCCAAAAGCCAGAGGGCCAGATGTAGAGCCACAAAGCCAAAGACCCAGAGGGCCAGACGTAGAGCCACAAAGCCAAAGACCCAAAGGGCCAGACGTAGAGCCACAGAGCTAGTAAGCCAAAGGGCCAATCGAAGAGATGCAAAGCCACAATGAATGATTCCTCATGATGAGAGACAGAGGAACGGCTGGGGGAGCCGCAAAGTCGGAGGATTCCTCAAAAGACAGAGAGTATGACTCTCACAGGGGGGCTCACAAACATGTAGCAGCAGAGAAGTAAGTCTCCCTTCAGGAGTCTCCCTTGAGGGAGCTCACAGCTGGGCTAAGAGCCAAAGCCAAAGCCAGAGCCAAGAGCCAAAGCCAGAGCCAGAGCCAAGAGCCAAAGCCAAGAGCCAAAGCCAGAGCCAGAGCCAAGAGCCAGAGCCAGAGCCGAGAGCCATAGAGCTGAGAGCCAAAGAGCTCGAAAATGCGAGCGAACCACCAAAGGTTAGAGGCTTGGTAGAGGCCGAAGCCACCAGAGGTTGGGAGGCCCAAGCCGCAGTTCCTCAAAAGCTTGAGCGCAGAAGGCTAGAGAGCTGTAGAGCTGAGGATTCGCAGAGTGCCACCAAAGGTTGGGAGGACAGCAAAAGAGCCACCAAAGGTTGGGAGGACAGCGAAAGAGCCACCAGAGGTTGGAGGCTTGACAAAGGCAAAGTCACCAGAGGTTGGAGGCAGAGCTGCAGAGCCAGAGAACTCAAAGCAGACTTCTAAGAGCCATGAGGCTGTAATGAAGTTCATAACAACAAAGAGATCAAATGATCAAGCTGTTGTTGGTGTCTGAAGTGTGTTGAAGACAAAAGAAAGAATTCTAGAGACAGTAAAAGAATTTTGAGGGAGTTGGTGCAAGCCAGGAGCTCAAGATAACCCAGAGCGCTAATTGAAGGAATCTAGTCCAGAGAAGCCTAGATCTGTCTGCAAAGTATGGACAGCCAGTGGGTTAAAATGGTATTCTAAACCCATAGGTATAGTTGTTAACCAATGGAGTTAAGTGTGGAACTTGTAAAAGAAGCATTACCATAATCCCAAAGAGCCTAGTTGAGTTTATTAGAGCTCAAGAAGACATAGCCCAAGATATCAGGGTGAACTCCATATTACATGGTTGTCTTTATGTGTTTGTTTATTTGTTGCATTTACTGTTATGTGTGTATATATATATATATATATATATATATATATATCAGTTTAAGCAAATAAACTTAAGGCAATTAAGCAGTCAATGGCAAACTAAAAGCATACACCTATTTCAAGTTATTTATTCCGCAAATTGTCAATCATAAGCAAGGATCTTGGGAATATATAAGCTTTGGAGTGGGAGAGGTTCTTGTAAGCATGACAAGAAGCCTTTAGTGCCTCATTTCAAATCAGGTGGTATCAGAGCATCAAGTTGATTAACCCCACCTTCAAAGAAGGTGGTATCAGAGCTGGTTATATCGGAGTTGGGTATATCAGAGCCGGTTATACCAAAGTAGGTTATATCATGATGCAAGTGGAATCAGTTCAGAATGCTTGATTGACAGAGCAATCTATATGCTTGTTTGACTTGAAAGGTGTTCAAACAGTAGCAAGGATTTTGCTGTTTGATTGTTTGTAAACTGACTATTGTTTGAGTTTGCAAAGGTGAAGGGAAAGCTATTGATAACTAAGTCCAGGAAAGGACAAGAAGGAAGAAGGGCTGAAGGCATTCTCCTTATCCCGAAGGACCTCAAGACAATCATTGAAGCACAAGAGGTTTGTTGCAAAAGGATGCATGTCTTTTGATTTATTGCATTTCTTTGCTAATGAGATGCAAGTTGCAGGATGGAAAAAGTTGAGTAGGCGGACTCACTTTATTGCTGCAAACATTATGTTCATTTCAGCTTCGAAAGTATAGTGTGCTTAAGCGAAAGTTGAAGAATGAAACATTATATTGATTTCAGCTTCGAAAGTATAGTGTACTTAAGCGAAAGATGAAACACATGCATGCATGAGAATGATGTGCATGAACACAGGGATGCTGATGATTTCCTTGTATTTGAACATGTATGTGATTAACTTGAAGGGTTGATTGCTTTGTTTTTAAACATGCATGTAATGTAATATTGACTTGAGAAAAGTTGATTTGATCTCCAAGATGGAGATAATGATGAAGTGTTTCATCTTTGAAAAGGAATCCTAAAGTTCTTTTTCTACATGCTTGACTTGAAGGGTCAATTGTATTAAAGGCATGTTTGTTGGTTTGTTATCTAGTCAATCATTTGTATGCAGATGTAAAGACATGGAAGTGTTCACAAGATGTGAAATCTGTTTCTTTTGATGAAGCAAGAGTTTAAGCCATCCAGTTGTTGTCTGTAATCCTGTTGTTGTTAACAGTTGTTGTTGACAGTATGTCAAACAGGTACAAATGAAAATTTTGTGAAGCAGATGTAACTTCACATTGGTTTGAGCCACCTTGGATCAATGATCAAGGCAAAGAAGTTCAAACTATCTTCTGTAACCTTCTCAGCAGGAGTTCTGCATGAAGTCAAGAAGGAAGACAGTTCTTCCCAAGAGGACAAGCACATCCAGGAAGGGAGTGTTCAAAGGCTTTGGTTCAGAGGCACTATGCAAGGCAAGTGTATGGAGGCTGAAAGAAGAGGGTAAGGTACTCTCATTTACTGTTCAGATTACTATATCAGTCTTTTGGAGTCCAAAAGCTTTTTAGTGGGAAGGCGTGATCCAAAATGGATCTAACATAGACTTCTAAGTCTATGAATTTTCCTCACAGAGGAAAACTGGAAGTCAAAGGATGCTTCTGAAAATATTCCCATTGCATAGATCTCTTCATTTTGAATCTAACGAAATTTGAATGGGCTAAAACGGACTCCAGATGAAGGAGTTATTGTCAAAAGAAAATTGTCCATTGTCCTTTGAAAAGGAAGCATTTTCTTGTTAAATGGAACTTAATGGAGAATATGCATCTCTTAAAGAAAATCGCATCGGAAAGGTTTAAAAGGTGGAGCAGCAGGCCTTAAGGGCTCCTCGATAGCGATCTCCGATATATCGCATCGGAGGAAGGCCTTTGCGCGACATTGGAATCATGGGTAGGCCGATTGGCGATATGTCGATGTTGCGACGTGCGACAAAGCGATCGGCGATGGAGCGATGTGGAGGCAGACCCAAAATATTATGTTCCGCAGCCTAAACCCTTATCGGATCCATAAGATGTATTGGATCGAAGCGTTGAAGGGATAAAGGCCTGGCGGGAGGACAATGCGACATGCGATCTTGCGACTGTGTGATATGCAATAGCGTCGATTGGCGATTGGTGAATCACATCGCAACAATACAAGGGCCAGTGCACATACGATCATGCGATTGCTATCAGTGATCAAGGCACGGACCCAATAGAGTAAGGGATGTGATTGCGTATTATTTGAAGTCCAGATTTTCGGATTTTCAGTGTATTCCCGTGTATTGATGTTTTTGGCCATTTCTTCGGTTTTAAGCATTCTGCCTATGTGATTGTGATTTGCAATGACAGGACGGACCCAATAAGTTTATTAATAACATTGAATGCATTTTGAGTTCTAGTTAAATAGCTCATGATGCGTTTTTCCTGTGTATTTCTGTTATGTTGCTGTTTTCGGGTTTATGGTAGGAAGAAGGCCAAACAACCAGGTTTTCCGCGCCAACGGTTCATTTCCATTTGGAAACAACCATCACATCTGTGCCACGCTATGAGTGGGTGTTTCTGTAACAGTAACGCGTTATGTAACGCGCAGAGCCACAGAGCCAGAAGCCAGAGGGCCAGACGCAGAGCCATAGAGCCAAAGAGCCAGAGGGCCAGATGCAAAGCCACAGAGCCAGTAAACCAGAGGGCCAGTCGAAGAGACGTAGAGCTGCAAAGGAATGATTCCTCATGATGAGAGATAGAGGAATGGCTGGGGGAGCCGCAAAGTCGGAGGATTCCTCAAAAGCCAAAGAGTATGACTCTCATAGGGAGGCTCACAAACATGTAGCAACAGAGAAGTAAGTCTCCCTTCAGGAGTCTCCCTTGAGGGAGCTCACAGCTAGGCAAAGAGCCAGAGCCAAGAGCCAGAGCCAGAGCCAGAGCCAAAAGCCAGAGCCAGAGCCAGAGCCGAGAGCTAAAGAGCTCGAGAATGCCAACGAGCCACTAGAGGTTGGAGGCTTGGTAGAGGCCAAAGCCACCAGAGGTTAGGAGGCCAGAGCCGCAGTTCCTCAGAAGCTTGAGCGCAGCAGGGTTGCAGAGTGCAGAAGGCCAGAGAGCCGTAGGGCTGAGGATTCACAAAGTGTCACCAGAGGTTGGGAGGACAACGAAAGAGCCACCAAAGGTTGGAGGCTTGACAGAGGCAGAGTCACCCGAGGTTGGAGGCAGAGTCGCAGAGCCAGAGAGCTCAAAGCAAACTTCTAAGAGCCATGAGGCTATAATGAAGTTCAGAACAGCAAAGAGATCAAATAATCACGCTGTTGCTGGTGTCTGAAGTGTGCTGAAGACAGAAGAAGGAATTCCAGAGGCAGTAAAAGAATTCCGAGGGAGTTGGTGCAAGCCAAGAGCTCAAGATAGCCCGGAGCGCTGATTGAAGGAATCTAGTCCAGAGAAGCCTAGATTTGTCTGCAGAGTATGGACAGCCAGCGGGATAAAATGGTATTCTAAACCCATAGGTGCAGTTGTAAACCAATGGAGTTAAGTGTGGAACTTGTAAAAGAAGCATTACCATAATCCCAAAAAGCCTAGTCGAGTTGATTAGAGCTCAAGGAGACATAGCCCAAGATATCGGGGTGAACTCCATATTACATGGTTGTCTTTATGTGTTTGTTTATTTGTTGCATTTACTGTTATGTGTGCTTATATATATCAGTTTAAGCAAATAAACTTAAGGCAATTAAGAAGTCAAAGGAAAACTAAAAGCATACACCTATTTCAAGTTATTTATTCCGCAAATTGTCAATCATAAGCATAGATCTTGGGAATATATAAGCTTTGGAGTGGGAGAGGTTCTTGTAAGCACAACAAGAAGCCTTTAGTACCCCATTTTAGATCAACCACACACTTGGCAGTAGATCCAGGGCCCAAATGAAGAAGTGTCTCACCGCAGGAGACAATGGGACGGCTTGCACCATTCTTCTAGCCCTTACAGATTGGATACAGGCTTGTTTGATCCATTTGGAAACCCATGAGGATGTTTTGTGCCCCCATAGCCACTTGGGGACACCACAAGTTATTTGCTTGGATATCAAGGGGCCAACCCCTTGATCACTATGTTTGGAGCTCATTCATTCATGTTGGCACACATTGGACTCCACTAGGCCTCCTTAATGGCCCTTCAACCTATTATATTTACTATTTTTCCCTCTTGGGAGGCTTATTGTTGTATTGTGGAGCTATCTTGGTGGAATTGTCACCAAGTTATGTTATTTTTGCACATTATTTTATTAGTTGGGGCATTATTAGGCCTAATTAGGCAAATTGAACCCCCTAGGGAGGATATATATTAATGTGATGATCATTTCATTTGATCATCACAAGGATTTGGATCATTTTTTCTTCTGGGAATTTCGCTAGCCTTGTTGATGGACGAATTGGATTATTAATGCATTTCGATGTTTGGAAGAGCTTATCTTTTGTCTTGGAGCTTCGATTTTCTTGCACTTTGATGATTGGAATAATTTCGCTATACTTGTGAGTACTCTTTTGCACGTTTTATCTTATACTTTGTCTCATGTAATGATATATGAAATATTTTCGTTCATGAAGCTAGTGAAGCTACCCTAATGCTAATGCGAAGTTGTTAATCTTGTCTTTGTGAGGGATTTTTCATATGATTATTGTGAAGTATGGTGAATTATTGTCCTAGGGGTACATGATTGTTCATGATTTGCCTTTATAAGTCATCAATTGTAGCATCAAGAAATATAAATTCTACTAGTGACCTAGTTGCAGCGTCAAGAGCCATATGAAGTTACTAGAAGACTCCTTGGTTGGGAACAAGCCTCTCTAAACATTTATCTCATTAGACTCCATTCTCCCAATAGGCTAGGCAGTGGTCTAGTCTTAGGTGTTCATCAAAAGAAAACCCATTTCACCTCTTTTCCTTCTCTAAGACCTAACCCTAGTAAGCTTCCTAGGGCATCACATGAAATTGTTTCTAGCCATCAAAAATCATTGAAAATTGGTCAATAACTATGCTAGGGTCTTCTTGAGAGGTCTTCCAAATTTGAGGCCAATCCGACAGGGAAATCTCAAGATATTGCAAACCCTAGCTCAAAGACCATTTTTCTCCCTAGGTTTCCTTCGGTTAGTGCCTTCATTAGGATCATTGCATTCAAATTTCAAGAGAAAACTAATTCCTTTAATCCTCTTCTCCTCCCTAACTTGGTCAAGTCCATTAGCTTTTTGTTCAACCCTAAACCCTCGACCTTGTTCAGGTCCACTAGGGCTTCTTTACGGTCCTACAACCTTGTGACTCCAATTTCACAAGGATTGCTTCGAAACCCTATTCTTCTAGGATTCTTTGGTTTAGGGCACCTCTTATCAATAAATACCTCTCAACCCTAAACCAGGTATCCTCTTATTCCTTCTTATAGAACCATACATCTTGCTTCTAAAGCAAGTAAGCTTATCATTTGAACCTCTCTTGTCAATAGGCTTTGGAATCACTTTACATCCTATCATTGATCTATCTTTCCTAGTGATTCTTCTCATACCGGGACTCCTCCCGTCGGTGAAAGTTTGTAAAGAGCAGGGAGCTTTAGCTAAGGTGACAGTGGGCTATTGCTCCATTGTTGCCACTTGACCTAGCAGTTGCTCTATAGGATCCCCTACTAGTTTGAGCAGTAACAGGTGCAACAACTCATCATTATGATTTGTTCGGTGCCTCAATCGTAAGGTTTACAGATTCGTCATATATCAAGGTCAAACTTCGAGGAACATCTATCCTGAAGGAGTACTAGTCTTAGATGCTTACCCAATCCTTCGAGTCCCATTCTTTTCTCATGGCCTTCACTAGACATACGACTGTTAGTCCTGGTCTAGTGCATGACACATGAAGTATGTCCATCATCATTCTCTCTCATTCAGGAAGGATATATACAAAAGGGAATATATCCAAGTCCCTCTCAACTAGGGAGATGTGTCTAACATCAGTTGTCTTGTTCTTTTAGTGGAGATCATAGTAGTAGTAGCTAGAAAGGCTCTTCATTTTGCATCATCATGTCATCAGAGAACTTTGACGTTCTTGAACATCATGGAGCCATGTTCTAATACTTGTGACAGGGTTCAGGTCATCAATCTTACACATCACTTTCGTCTTGTCATCATTAATGAAGGCAATATCTTGATCCTTTTCAAGCTTCAAGCTAATCATAGTTTCCTTATTAAAGTGATTTCCTTGTTGTACGAAATTTACCTTCAGGTTATCTTCTCATACTGCTACCTTGTCATGATGACCTTCTCATCAACATTTTTATGATATGAATCAACCTTCATTTATCAAAGTGCCCAAGGATCGCACTTGATTACCAAGTTGGTGTTGTCCTTGTTAACTCCCTTCTTTTCTTTTGGAGACTATACTTGATGTTGATTATATTGTTATATTCATGCAATAATGATTCAGTTCCCTCCTTCCATTATGCTCATCATTTTCGAGCAATCAACAAGTTTGAGTGTGCTATGATTTGATCTTTCATCCATCTCATCTTGCTTTCTTTATTATGTACCTGCAATATTCATTGACAAGAACAACCAAGTAAAATATACAAAGACAAGAGCATGATGTTGATTTTTATCAATCTAGGGTTGTCATTACTTCAAAAAAGTGTGCATCTAGGGTTTTGGTTGCAAACCCTAGATATCCCATGACCTAACCCTTATTAAGGTTTTTACTTTGAGTGGAAACTTCTACACCTTGGGTTTTGACATTCAAGCCCTAGGTTCACTTTTACATCAACCCTTGCTAGCGTTTTACTACATATCCTTGATTCTATCTACAATCCCTAGAAATCAAAAGTTAGGGCTTCATAACAAATAAAAAGGATTTAGGGTTTTCTCTATTTTAGGGTTTTCAAATTCAAGTCCAATTTAGGGATTACAAACCCTAGATACCAAAAATTTGTAAAATCTACAAACCCTAGATCTCATATTTAAACGGGAGGCTTTCTTTAGAGTACAATATGTTTAGGGTAAAGGTTTTCTAGCTTAATCCTATACTTCTAAGGTTAATTCAATCTAGCATATAGAAACCCTAGCAGACTACAAACCTTAGAAGTCATATAAGTATTGGGACTTATTACAAAGGACCTTAACAACATTATAGATCCTTCTACAAACAAGAAATGCATATACGTACCTCTACAAATTTTACCTTGCTTCTTTTGCAGAGACAACGTCATTAGTGTAGAGATGAACTTCATCGATTCCTGGATATATTATTACCATCGTTTACAAGTCTCGGTCAAGGTTAAAAATTTCTTCAGGTTCAGGGTTCTAGTCGGTTTCTTTGTTGGAGTAAGTTCTGCTTATGTATATGATTGTCCCTCATAAAGGTACCTAAAAATGCCTCATATACCTTTTTCTAAACATGCTGACGTTCATCATATAGAGTCAACGTTTCGTGATAATGTCATGACGCCAACCACAATATGGAGTGTGATCCAATGTTATCACAAGAAATAGCGATGCCACTTACAGTAAGAGCGATAGAGTGTGCCACAAAAATACGATCTACAACAATGTAAGTCTTGTAACTTGTCGATGTCACAGATATTGATCCATAGAATACGAAATTTAGAAATTTGAGATTATAGAGTCTTGATGTTTCGAGCCAAAAGTCACGATACTTCAGAATTACGGTTCCTTCATTGCGCGATGTGAGTTCGGATATAAACCATAGAGTGAGTCCTTCTCAGGTAAAGTGAAGCCATCGTGTAAAGTCAAGGTGCCTAAGGGATAATCGGTTCATATCAAAACAATAATGAAAAGAGAGGCAACTGAAACTATAGCGAACTGTTGCAATATCTGGTGAGTTGAGGGTCACATAAATGATTAAGTGAGCCGCAGAAAAACTTTTCAACAAGCCACAGATCAAATCGAGCTATTATAAAATCGCGTGTCATCATAATATACCAATGTGCTAACAATGAATCAGTGTAGTCTTCTGATGCGAGTCTTACAAGCTGTATATCGACATGCCACAGATATGTGAGGTTCAGCGAAGTTACCTCGAGCTATGCCAAACATGATCACCAAAGACGATACAAAATACAAGCCATAAATAATTGATGTGCAAATCTTAGTGTGTAATACGAGTCCCAAAGAATTATATGCGATGTCGAATCATATCCCACTGATGTATTGGATCATTATAGCATAGAGTGAGACTGTTGAGTTTAAAACATGCAATGCTACTCAGAATTGAACCATATAAGAATGTTAGGCCTCAGATATAAATGCTGGCCGTTTGCCATGGTTTAAGTAAAAGTGATTTTAAAAATTTAACATTACCATAAATGGCATGGTATTAATAGGGAAATATAATCAAATACTAAGTTTTCCCTAACATAAATCATGGTTTATTTTGGAGACACCCAAGAGTCTGAATCCAAAAACCCTAGGAAACTTTTCCCTAAACATCCCTGTCCCCGGTACATGGAGTGCGAGAGATGCACACACGTCCCCGTGACAGGTGAGTCTGAATCCAAAAACCCTAGGAAACGTTTCCCTAAACATCTCTGTCCCCGGTACATGGAGTGCGAGGGATGCACACACGTCCCCGTGACAGGTGCGTGGGGTGCGAGGGATGCACGCACCCAACCCGGGGGCCGTGCACCCGTGGAACACTGCATATTCCAGCACTCTGATTTTGATCAGAGATTGTCCTGTTGATGATATTGGAGAAAGATCACTTCATTTTTTATATAAATAATCACACATTAACTCGATGCTATCCTCCACGTGTTCAAGGATAAGTGGAGATACATAACAAGATAGCTGGCATTTAGCTTAAAAAATTGTAATGTTCAGCATAAATATTATTCAATATGTTTCCCTGCACAAACATTCGGAATATCATATTTCAGCAACATATCTAAGTCACTCCAATCATCATTGACGTAGAGGTGTCAATCCCCAGGGTTGCATTTTAATATGGGTTGGATTGCAACAAATCCTTTGAAACCTGTCTAGAGTTCTGTGGGAAAAGGATAGCAGAACTTTGAGAAGTTCAGACAGAATGTTTGTCATGATCAACACTGAAAATCAAAGAACACTGCCGAGTGATTTCATCCGAGAACTAATCTCCGCATCTCCGCACATCCTTTTCCTGGGTAGTTGACGATAAGGTAGCTAGACCTTCAAGCCCGAGAAAATAATCACTATCAACAAACAAATGCTTGCCACAGTAATAAATGATAAAAATAGTTCTTTCACCAGCAAAAGCCATGTTCACAGATATTACCCAGCCCAAAGCTAACTGGTTATATTACATTCTAAGGAAACCATCCAGTGGCACATGAATGATGACAGTAATGCCGAGAACAACCAGAGCAACCCCGCCATAATATAGAGGTTATGAGAAAAAATGAAGATGCAGATTCAGAGATAACAAAATACAACTAAAAACTTATCAAACATTTGGTCGTCCAACAATTATGGAGATGAGTAAAATGTAGATCCCACATACCTTTGATTCTTCTCCTGGATGTGAGATTATGGGTACGAGTCTCCCCGAAGGCTGAAAAGGGAGCCGGTCAGAAGTGGCTACAGGGCTTTGTGTTGTGAGACAAGTTTAAAGATTGATGTGGCTTTATGTGTTCAGGCGACAAACATTATCTGCGACGTCATGTCAGAAAAGATGGTGAATTTTGGTTTATTCTCACATATCACGGCCGGGCAGGGAAGGAATTTGCCGGGCAAATTCCCTATCCAGTGTAGTTTAAAAATTAACAAAACTTTTAAGATGTGCAAACTGTTAAATAGTCAAATTTATGGATGAGTCTGTTTTGAAGTTTGGATTTAACTACTGTTCCAATTTCCAATTTTCCAATGTTTAATAAGCTAGTTTTTATAAATGTGAGAAATGTAACCAAGATTGCAGTGAGAATATTATGATTGATTTTGATAAAAAAAAAAAAATTATGAATTGATTTTGTAAATTTTCAATGAATTTTTTCTTCTCCAAAGGAAAGGAATCTCTTCTGTATATCTTTGTCTTTCTGTAAATAATTCTTTCGCCCAAGAGATGGATAATATTTTGATAAAACACTTTGTGGACAAAGCCGATTCTATTTTTGTTTTGTTCTCTTTCAATAAAAGAAAGATGCCAAAGAATTGATCTTTTTCTTTGTTGCTCAATCTCTGTTTTTATTACTTTGTGAATGGATCTTCACAAAGAGATTTTTCAGGTTTCCAATACTCATTTTCGTTGAATTAAGAGTTGAATCAATCTTCAAATTGTATTCTTTTCTCATCATTTTTCGAATGAGTTTCGCTCGGTCCTTGATTCTTCGAGATCATCTCATCCTTCGTGTTTGTTTCTTGCCATATCCTGAATTGAAACTAATGGGATCAAAATGCCGATTGTAATATCTTTTTCAATTGGAAATATATTAAAAGATGCGGAAATCTCAACCAATTTTGAGTGAAAGCTTTAAATATTCTTCGGTATTTCATTTCCAAGTTCCATAAAGTTATGGATAGGAAAGAGTTTAATCAAATAGAAATTTTTATCATCAATACTACTTTGATGATTGAGTTTATATTAATGTATTAAATCAGATTAGATTTATTTTAGTTCTAGATCTACTAAGTGTCAATAAAGATGAAAAAAATCACTTTAAAAAAAAAATTACATTTCAAGAGATTAATTAAATTATTGCACTAATATATAAAAAGACTATTTATTTTTATTTTTAATGTAATTAGACCCCAAAGGACATTATGACATTTTTTTCACGCTGAGCTAGAGAGCACCTCTCAACACAATTACTTTTAAAAATTATTTGATTATTTATTATTATTATTAATTAGAATAATTTTGTAATAGTGTGTCTTTGTTGCTCTGCTGAGGGGGTGGGGCAATCACCTCAATAAGCCATATGTTGATGTGATGAGAACCACCTAACAAAACCCTCTCAAGATCAAGTGTGAATTAACAATTATTTGGTAACAAAAACCACAGATGCATCATAGTGAACCATGCTTAATGTTAGGGGCTCAATTAATACTTCACACGATGACCACCTTCAAATACATAACTAAACCAAGTCCCATATAAGTGTTTTGTCTCTTATGTTAGGTATGGTTAGATGGATAATCCTATTAGGTGTTTCCCTCTCTCAAGAGAAAGTGACAGGTCCCAATTTAACCCATCAATCTATAGGTGCATGTGAAGTGGTGACAATGGAGTTGGCATGACTTAAGGGCTAGGTGTCAAAGCCAAGTGATGAGTTAATAGTGGTCCAACATCAGAAGTGTATAGATGTAAGGAGTAAGAAATCATAGAGGTTTGAGTTACCCATTTTCTCCTACTTTGTTTCACCCCTCTGGTGTTCATTTTACTTCTTTATGATAATACTTTGAATTAGGTGCATAGCTCAGGAGCCCAATCTTGATTTTAGAGATTTAGCATTTATTACCCCTTAATTATAAAGTAGTTTATCGCTCATCAGGGTTGGGACAATACAATGGTTACCTTTTCTGGATGGAGCATCATGTGCTCTAGGAACTAGGTGATGGATAATGAGGGAGATAGAGCTCATGCTAGGCTTCTGCCCACATGCTATTTTTTTGTCCTAACTATCTTTTGCTTTTTATTTTTTTCTTTCATTGTGGCTTTCTTTTGGTTTTACCTTTCTTTTAGTTGTGTCAACCTCCAAGGAAAAGTTTTCCATTCTAGATTCTAGGACGAGGATGAGAAGGTACCAATCCTGATGACCAATGACGATCGACCTGAAGAATAGAGATGAAATAATGGGAATAATGAAAAGTGCTAAGTATGCAATACCATGGGCACACTACTTCAATCATATCCTCCCTAGTAATGTCCTTCTTAAAACCCTAAGGCCTTAAAGGAGGTCTTGCTGGACTAGTGTCAAAGACTAACCTCCCAGGTGAAGTGAGGAAACAAGAATACAATGAAGATCAATTAATTATATGGATCACCCCTTGATTCATATAGTGTGCCCCAAAACATTAAGTAAAAGCACATGATTACAAAATGGTTATTGTTGATGGATGACCCGCCTTCCTTCAAAAAGGAATGTCAGATGGGAGGAAGAAATTTGACCAAAGCAATAAGTGGAGGACTTATGGTATCATATCATGTGTTGATCCATAGGGATATTGGTTTGCTGGTTGTCCAAGAAAGGCAAAAATTTCTTCTATGGGTTACCCATTTTTTTGTGGGTAACAATATGAAAGAAAAATAATTAAAACAAAAATCACTTTAGAGAGGTGGCAAAAGTAAGTTGAGGAAAGGAGTAAAACATGCCGCCACGATTGCTCCCTCCTCACATCATTACATTCAAGATGTTGGACCACCATTAGTTGGTCTCGTGGCTACCGTATATTCCTTGAACTCTTTCCTAGTCCATGACCACCTTGATGGTTCTACCTAGGACACATCACTCCCCTTGGGCACTGAAAACACCTAATAGTATTGTGGACCTAATCATTCATAACATTAATGAAGTAACTTGTTCACGAGTCTTGAGATAGTTATACATTTGAAGGTGAGTTTTGTGTGAATAATTTTTATGCCCCTAGCATTAGATATGGTCCATTATGATGCTTTAATGGTTTTATGTCCCTAATGATGTTTATCTCACTTGATCTTGAGAGTTTTGCTTAGGTGGTATCACACATGTGGTAGAAATCCCTTGGAGGATGGCTTGACTCCTTTCTAGCACATTCCAGAGGTACTTTGTCCTATTCTGAGAGCAGATATGACCTCGTGGCCCCAACATTTCCCTTCCAAAGATGATTGTTGGGCCTTAAGTAGATTTTGAATGGTTCTACACCTCTTGATGTACCTCCAAATGATGAAATGCTAAGCTTGAAAGCATGGCATTGGACTACTTGATGATGTGCCCAAATGGACGTAGCACACTCCTAAGCTAGCCTTGGCCTTGTTTGATGGATTATGCCTTGTTCTAGAGCCCAAACAAGGATGGATGCAACTAAGATGAATTGGGAGGGCTAGCACATTCTTCCTTGGTGCCAACACTTGCTTTAGATGTTGCCATGTCATTCCTACATGCCTTGGAAGGATGACATAGGCCTCTTTATTGATGATGCAATGGTGGAGGTGCCTTTGGAGATGTACGCATGCATTTTAATGATTTCTTAGAGTGAGGAGCACTCTTAGACCATTTCATCACATGCTTAATGCTTTATAGATCAATTTTGGAGGATGGCATCATGGTGAACATTTATTCCCACACGTGTGGATTATTTTTGGCATTTTATTATGTTTTAGAGCTATCTCAAGGTTGGTTTGTGACCTTTTACCTAGTTGAATACTTAAGTAAACTTTTTTGGGGATTTACTTGTAAATTTATGAAAAAGTGACTTGGTCACTCATATAAATAGAGGGGAGTCATTTTTCAATTGTATCGTCATCATTCATCACACTTCTCCTTTTCTAGAAGTGTGCACAATATTTGCATGTAGAGACTTCTTTGGGATTTATTGAAGAGATTCTTGTAGAATGGTGTAATTTTCAAGTTGATTTTCTTCCATTTTGCATGATATATTATGTGAATTAGGGTTTCTATGTATGTCAAATTTAAAATTGAAATATCTTTCCTTGGAATCTTAATTTTTCATGGTGTGTAAAATTTGTTTATTTGAATCTTTCAAGAGAACTTTAATATATGCATCGCTTGATAAAATTTCCCATTTAAGGAAGTCACTAGGATTCTAAGTAGAGATAAGTATTCTCTCACCCTCTTCATCAAGGACCTTTTCATAGACCTTGCACTAAAATACTCCATTGCCCAATTAGATCAAGGCACTAGTATAGTAGGTGTTGATCTTTTTCTTGGTAACTAAGGTTAGGGTTAGGTTAATTTTGCATTTTCAACAATTTAATATATATGTGTTATTTTATTATCAAAGGGATTGCATTCAATAAACTTGAAAAAGGAAATATAGTATTATTTGCATGTTAAAACCCTAAAATAGGGTTGATGTCATCATAGTTATTGTTGTTCTATGCATGTTTCAGCCATAAATTTACATTGTTTTCCCTCAACCTAGTCCACCCCTTTGATGCCTTTGTTCATTTGTTGATCCATCATTTATAGGCTATATTTTATAGCTGCTATATGCCATCTTGTGTCCTAAATATGCATATCTTACAACCCTAACTTAGAACATGTCTATCCTATGTTCTTGGGGAAGTGTACTTGAACTTTGGTAAATCTTATATTAACCTTTCTAGGCTTTGCATGTATTCTTCCTTCAATCATTAGACCTTACATCACCATTAGGCCTTTCTTTAGTGAATATTCTTAGGCAATCTTTATAGGGAAACCTTATTTCTAGGATTAATTTCACCACTAAATAGCTAGAGAGAAACCATTTAGGTGACAGTGGTGGATGATCTCTTGTTGTTATAAGACCTAGGTTGCCTAATGAGGCTTCGCACTAGGCCTACTAGATTTTGCAGTAAAAATTACAACAGTCTTATCTTTGGCATGTTTTCTATTCTCGACATGTAGGAGGAGCACATGATTTAGAGGATGTTTTTACTTCATCTAGAACAAAATTCCTCTACTCCATTACTCTTTCTTATCTCATTCACCCTCATGAGAGGAGTTATGTTTGGTGTGTTTCCTCTCTTTTATTCTTGCTTGAGATATTTTTGTAATATCCAATACATATTCTATAAAGGTAAAGGAAGTGGGGTGAAGCAATGTTGTAGATTATTGTTAAGGATTTCTTCTTGGTTAGAAAGCTTTCACACCCCATTTTTTATTGGAGTGATTGTGAGAATGCATACATAGCTATGAGAGGTCGATCATGCTTGCATAGTATTCACATAATTGCATCTCTGCTAGCGTGAGAATGTTCTTTGACTGAGGTTGGATGCACCTTAGAGCCTTTTTGACGAAAGTGATATTTCCCCAAACTTTGCATGTACAACTTTTGAAATAAAAGTGAATTCTATTTGGTGGCTACATCTCATTGATTTATTGTGCTTCTTGTTGTACTTTGATCTCTTGAATTAAGTGACTTAATTAATAGTAGGTAGTACCCCCTTAATTAATTTTCTATAACCTGTGAGATTCAAGGCACTTGGATCACTATTCTTAATTTTGATTGTTCATATTGTTTTCTCTACTTTTGTGCACACAAATTTGTCCTTTTCAAGATCAAGATTTTGTGTTCTGATGGCAAACTTACATGTTTGTCAAGAGCGAAATATATGCTTAGGAGTAAATTTGTGGGTTTTTCTTGTTGATTAGGGTATGTCTATGCAAATCAAGTGTCATATTTCGAATTATGGCAAACTTTTATCATGGTTTCACAGTGTTTTTAGTCTTTAGGGTTCATACATCACTTACAAGTTGCATAGGAATTCCCCTCTCATTAGCAAGAACTAAACCGAAGTGTAAGACAATCATACAAGGTGATAGTGAAAAATCTCCAATTACCATTTGTAGTTTCAATCATGAACAAGACCCACTAGGTAGTTAATGTGATAGTTAATTAATATTAAAATGTCATAATTATGGACTAACACTAGCTAGATAGTTGGTAGTATTTACTCATTAGTATAGAGCAACTAGTAGTTATACTTTGGGTAGGAAAAACAGTTTATAATTGGAAGAAAATATACTTGATATTTTGCCAAATGATTATTATCCTATTGAAACTCTACTTATTTAAAAGTAACATTTAAAAAGGCACATAAACATCCTTATCTTTTTGGATCATTAATATAGGGATTAATATTTTGTAGGTTGAATTGGATCTAACAAAATGTAGGCGGAAATAAAAGAACTAATTATTACCATAATGGCGTAGTAACTTTGAAACGTCTTTGAGCAACACCATGCTTGGACAAACCTCGTTATAACTCCCGTTGAGAAAAATGGTGTCATGAAAAATATCAGCATTGAAGCATGGAAGAGAGAATCAGACGCAGCGTAAGTGGGCCAAAAGGTGAGCTTTTAGAGAAGCTGTGACAGACATAGCATATATTCTCTTTGAATAAATCACAAACAATTTCCATGACTCTGGTTCTGATCAGAGAGTGTCATGTTGATCACATGGAAGAGAATCACACGCAGCATTAAAGTGAGCCAAAGGGTGAGCTCCTAGAGAGCTGCAACAGACATGGCATATATTCTCTTTGAATAGATCACAAACAAGTTCGAATATTAAATCACTCTGTTTGTGATCAGAGATTGTCCCGTTAATAATATTGGAGAAAGATCACTTCATTTTTCTATATAAATAATCACACGTTAACTCCATCTTATCCTGCACGTGTTCAAGGGTAATGGAGATAGATAACAAGATAGCTGGCGTTTAGCTATAAAATAAAATGTAATGCTCAGAATAAATATTATTCAATATAAAAAAAAAAAAATGTAATGCTCAGAATAAATATTATGCAATATGTTTCCCCGGACAAACATTTGGGATATTATATTTGATCAGCATATCTAGCCAATCCAACCATCATTGACGCCAAGGTGTCACTCCCCAGGGTTGCATTTTAATATGGGTTAAGATGATAACAAATCCTTGAGAGGATGGCAGAACTTGAGAAGTGCAGGAAGAATATTCCCAGAGGCTAATCTCCGTAAATTCTTTTTTCCGGTAGATAAGGTGAAGCTTGTATACATGTACAAATTTACAGTAATAAATGATAAAAATGGATGAATTACATTAGTTAGTTAGAAGTATAAATTTAAAATTTTTCATTTTAATAATTAATCTAGAAAATTTATTACATCAAAATTTAATCTTATAAATCCAAAAGACTGAACTTACCAAAAAAAAATCTTTTTTCACCCACAAAAACCATATCACAAAAATATTGCCAATCTAAACTAACTAATTATATAATTCTTAGAAAAAAACTTTTTCAAAAATTATGAAAATTTATTTACTTATTATTATTCAACCATTTTAATATATTTATTTAACGCATCTTCAATATAATAGTAAATAAATATTTCATTTTTATTTAATTTATATGTATAAACCAATATCATTTCAAAAATTGATTATTATACACTATGTTTACAACCATTCAATATAGTTATGTAGATAAATATATAATTAATTATAAAAAGTAATAACGTAAAGTATTTGTTTTATGCCCATGGGTCTTTGTATTGACGGTGAATGGATGCACTATAGGACCTTACTTTTGTTTTTTTTTTAATATATTATTTTTCAATTTTAATATGTCTAGAGGCTCTCTACATTCCAGCCGAGAGTAGATATGTAGGTGTAATGTAAGTATGTAAACAATTTTAAATGTAGGCAAAAAAAACAAAAAAAGTGATGGGCATGAGTGCAAAATATTCGTTGAACTAATAATAAAAAAAAAAGTAATAAAAAATAATAAAATTCAATTTGTTATATTTTGATTTTGTTATTAACTTGTGAATAAGCTTTGTTACAATACCATGTCTTGTCAAAACTACATGCCCAAAAAACATAACTTATTTCATGACCAAAATATTTTATAACAACACAAAAAAATTCTTACCAATGGATATTATTAACTTGTAAATAAGTTTTCTTACAATACCATGGCTTATCAATACCACATGCCCAAAAAACATAACTTATTTCACAATCAAAATATTTTATAATAATATAACAAGACTCTTAATCATGGATATTCACCCCCACTTTGCCATTGATATTATGAACTTATGCCAAAAAAACATAACTTATTTCAGAATCAAAATATTTTATAACAATATAACAAGACTCTTGATCATGGATATTCACCCCCACTTTGCCATTGATATTATGAACTTGTGAATAGGCTTTGTTACAATAGCATGGGCTAATACCACAGGTTATCAATACTGCATCCCAAAAAATGATAAATTATTTCACAATCAAAATATTTTATAACAATATGACAAGATTCTTAACCATGGATATTCACCCCCACTTTATCATGGATATTATTAACGTGTAAACAGGCTTTGTTACAATAGCATGGACCAAAACCATGAATTACTAATACCAAATGCCCAAAAACTACAACTTATTTCACAATAAAAATATGTTATTTTAATTTAATTTTATAGCATTTTTTTAATTGAAGCTAAAAGGAAAAAGGGTATAATTAGTTTTGAGATATATCTAAACCCTCTATCCTCACGACTACTAAAAATATTCCCATAGAAATTAAATTAAGGTTTTAATAAAATTTAACATGAGAACACTTTTATATTTAAAGATGTGGAATTTATATAATACAAATAGTATTAGTAAGAACCAACATAGATCCATCTTAAATAAGGATCCCAACAATGGCAACAAACGAAGTGAAGGGAAGAGAGTGGGAGGGGGAGAGAGAGAAGGAGATAGTGACAAAGAGGGAGAGAGAGAGAGGGAGTGATGAGGGGAGACGGAGAGAGGAAGGAAGAGAAAGAGGAGGGAGGGAGAGAGAGAGAGAGAGAGAGAGAGATGGAGTTGGAGGGGGATAGAGAGGAAGGAAAGAACAAATACATAGAGAGATAGATGTGGAGAGAGAGAGAGGGAGTGACAAGGGAGAGATGGAGAGAGAGTGAGGGAGTGAGGAGAGAAGAGGAGAGGAGAGATATAGGGAGAGAAGGGAAAGAGAGAGAAGGGAGGCACATAGATGGAGGGGAGAGAGAGAAGGGCAAGAGAGAGAGAGAGGGAGGCACAAAGATGGAGGGGAGAGAGAGAAGGGAAGAGGGAGGGAGATAGTGATAGAGTTGAAGAGAGAGAGATGGGGGTGTGGGGGAGGACATAGACAGAGGGAGGTGGGAGAGAAAGGGAGAAAGAAGAATCAAGAGAGAGATGGAGTTAGAGGGGGAGAGAGAGGGAAGGAAGAATAAAGACATAGAGGGAGAAAGATAGAGTGATCCAAAATGGATCTAGAATAGATTTCTAAGTCTAAAGTGTTCCTCATAGAGGAAAATGAAAATCAAGGGCTACTCCTGGAAATAGTCCCATTGCGTAGATCTTTTCATTTTGAATCTACTGCAATTTGAATGAGCTAAAATGGACCTCAGATGAAAAAGTTATTGCAGAAATAAGTTTGCCATGGTCCTTTGAAAAGGAGACAAATTCTTATAAAAATGGGTTTAAGGCCTTATATGGGAAAATCGCATCGGAAGGGTTAATATTAGCCTTATGCGCTAAAAAACCTTGTTAAGTGTTAAACCTTTATAAAGCACGTTTCGCATTGAAATTTGGATAAAGCACGTGGGCAGTAGCAGCCAGACGGACCTGAAACATTTATGGAAAATAGACTAAACCTTTTGAGTTCCGGAAGAAGGGCAGTAAGCAGTATTTCGGGTGAGCTCCAAGTAGTAAGCGGTATTGAATAGGCTTTGCCCGATTCTATACATTAACTGATGTGTGGCATGACGGAGGAGAGAGGAAACCGCTTTTTCGGGTGGTTAATCCCAGTGTAAGTTATGTGCTCGAAATGGACTGTTAGTTGTCGGATTAAAGGTTGCGGATCAACGGCCAGGATCTGATTAGTAGATAGGTGATCGGCGTGACCAAAGGCAAGAACCCCAGGTCGTTACCAGTGCGATATGCTAATAGTGATATGCGATATCGACCGTTCGATCGAGGAGTCAGATCAACGATCCAGATTTAATCAGCGATCAGGAGATCAGCGAATCCCCGATACCAAAGGGTCGTTAGCAATGCGATATGCCGATAACGATATGCGATATCGACCATCCGATCAAGGAGCAAGATCAACGGTCCAGATTTAATCAACGATCGGCGATTGGTGATCCCCAACACAAGGGCCAATGCACATTGCGATTTTGACTTGCGATATGCTGATAAAGGGCAGACCTGATGGGAATTATAAGCACGAATGCATAAAATTTGAAATCCGATTTATTCAGATTTTCTTTGTATTTCCCATATATTGAGGTTTTGACCTCTCACCTAAGCGATTGTGATATGCTGATAGAAGATGGACCCAGTGGGTTTATAAATGCGATTCTATATTATTTGAAGTCTAGGCTAAAGGCCCATGATGTGTTTGTGTGCGTTTTCCTGTGCATTTTCGTTATTTGGATATTTCAGCCAGAGGAAGGCAAAACGATCGGGTTTCCCACACCGACAATTCTTTTCCATTATTAACGGATTCTTGTGGTGAAACGGTTGGGTTTTCCATGATGGAGGACTGTAATCGATGCCACACAAATACACAAAGAGCATAAATGCTGAAGGAAGTTGAAGATTGTCGAGGGGGCTTAAGAGGTCGCTGGAAGGTTGCCGAGAGTCGCTTGGAGGTCAAGCGAACTACAGAGGCATGTAGAGGCCGAGAGAAGCTCAGAGAGATCCAGAGCTAGAGCCAGAGCCAGAGAACTCACAACAGACTTCTAAGAGCCATGGAGCTGTAGTGAAGCTGCAGAACAGGAAAGGGTCGAAATGATCAAGTTGTTGCTAGTGTCCAAAGTGTGCTGAAGACAGAAGAAGACATCCTAGAGACAGTTAAGAGAATTCTGAGGGAGTCAGAGAAGCCAGAAGCTCAAGAAGCTCAGAGCACTGACTAATGGAGTCAAGTCCAGAGAAGCCTAGATCTGTCTGCAAAGTGAGGACAACCAGGGGTAAGATGGCATTCTAAACCCATAGGTTTAGTGTAGACCAATGGAATTGAGCGTGGAGCTTGTAAAATATTTCAGCCATAATCCCAAAGAGCCTAATCGAGTTTATTAGAGCTCAAGGAGACATAGCCCAAGAGTTTTGGGTGAACTCCATATTATATTGGTGTCTTATGTGTTTGCTCATTTGCTGTTCTATTTACTGTTATATGTATTTTATATCAGCCTAAGCGAGTGAACTTAAAGCACATTAATAGTTAAAAACAAACACCAGCATACACCTATTTTGAAGCACTTTTTAATTCCGCAATTGGTTAATCATAAGGTCTTTGGAATATTTAAGCTTTGGAAGTGGGAGAGGTTCTTGTAATCTAACAAGAAGCCTTTAGTGCCCCCTTTTCAGATCATAGAGAGAGAGGGAGCGATGGAAAGAGATTAAAGGAGAGAGCAGAAAGAAGGGGAAGAGAGAGAGGCAGAGAGGAGGAGGGAAGAGAGGTGAATAGGAAGAGGGGGGAGAGAGAGATAGATAGATATGGAGAGAAAGTGTGTATATTTAGGGGGTGAGATAGAAAGAAGAAATAAGAAAGAGAAACATAGATATACATATAGATATTATATAATATTATATAACCAGCCTAGATCTATCAAGCGTCAAGAGGGATCAAATCTCTCGAGGTGAAAACCTTTCCTCAAATTTTGCACTCAAAAAAAGAGATTTGCACCTCGAGAGATTGAATCCCTCTTAACGCTTCATAAATCCAGATTAAAATGAATCTAAACTAATTCTTAAAATTTATATTTTCTATTATATTCAAACATCATTCAATATATATAATATTAAATAATCTTTCA
>APFE030023093.1:89596-99736 GCA_000404065.3 Pinus taeda | reverse complement strand
TGTAAAAAAGTTTGCAAATTAGATATTAAATCTGTTTTTAAATAAATAAATATAAACTTATTTTTATATTCTTTTAAATTGGTATAATACGAAAAACATTATCCATATACATTGTAGTATATTTATTACATTTACAATATTTTTTATAAGCCTAAAATAATTAAAGTTATAAAATAAACATTGTTTCCTTACTAATTTAATAAATGCTTATGTAAATACTAAAAACTAGAGCAAATCTATATATTACTAATGAACACAAATTCTTGAAGAAGTTAACTTTGACTAATCTAAAACATTTTTTATTATTCCGAACTCTTGAGGTCTATCGATTATTAATTGAGAATTATAATAGAAAGATAAAAATATATAAAATATTAAAATTCTTAAAATTATAGTTTTTATTATTATACTTGTAGCAGGCAGTGATAAGCCATTCAATTTATGAATTTGAAATGAATAGTAATGTATAATTTTTTTATTTTTTTTTTATAAATAAACATTTTAATTTGATTTCATTTATTTGAATTTTGATTGTTTTTATTCAGTTTCATTTTATTAGTCCTTGCCATCTGGCAATGGCATGGGAATATAGTAATCGATTGGCAATGTTAAATTGATTAATTCACATGTTTTTAGTCTTCCCGGCTAAATATATGCAAAGTTTTCACACACATATGGTTTCACCCTATTATTTGGCCTCTTCTCAAGGCTGGAAGCAAAACTATATATTATATTTAGCAATTTACTTCACATTTAAAAACATTTTGAAACTGTTTGGAACTAATATTAGCATTAAAGAAAGCAATAAATGTTAATTCACAAAGGAAGGGTAAATGAACTTATGCTTTATTTCAAAAATCAGCTCAGCCTGCCAGTTATATAGCCATGCATAAGCGGCTAACATGTCCGTCCTTCTATCTTACAGGCATGCCACCAGGTGCCATACATGTCCATCTGTGGAAGGATCTATCTTGTAGGTGTCGTACACTATAACAGTTGTCCCTAAGCCCTGTATCCCTATCCGCATGCCAGAAGCAAACAAGAACAAACACTTTGATACTATGCATTAACAAGAATTCCGGAGACAACTTACAGGAGGGACAACTTACAAGAAGAACAAAAGGATCTTTGTTCCATGACCTTCCCACTAAAACTTAGAACGTCGCTACAACAAAAATAGGATAAAGTGAGTAACAACACAATTTGTTTGCATTGCTTCTATTTACGTGTCCCCTCTATCTTTGCTTTTGTTACATTTATTTTTCAGATCCACGGTTACTAGCTGATAGCTGGGTTACAATTCAAAATTCGAAAAGCCGTATTGACTTGGAGTAAGTTGTAATGCCCCAAGGAAACGTACATATTTGACTTTACTGTGGTTAAAAAAAAACTGAATATGACATTATTAACTATTTTTAAATTTAATAAATTTTTTATATTCTTTAATAAGATAACAAATGTCTTTCTTGGAAAATGCTTGCAACTTCTAAGTGGGAAGTTGGGAAAAACAGTTGCAGTGATTACAACCCTAACTATTTCTCCTGACTGGAAAGGTTTCCAGGAAAAAGGAAGGAGAAGAGAGAAGTTAGGCTGTGCTGTGAGGACAGACAGAAAAGAAAAGGAAAAATGGCTAAGTCTGGTTAGGACCAGATAGCCAGGCACTAGGTGCAGATATCTTGTCGAGGACAGTGGTCTTGCAAGAGAGCACGGGGGGAGACTCTGGTCCCGAAAGATGAATCTCAAGGTTGGGTGGCAAATAGAAGCAGGAGACAAAGGAAAGCTCTGGAAGGTGTTGCGTGTGGCAGTAGCTCCCAAGAAAACAGAGGTGAATAGTTCTGCGAAATAAGCACATTGGCATCCAAGAACAAGTACCAAGCAAAACTCTAATTGTTGTGCGTGATTAAGTTCTGTATTATTCGTATGAAATAAAAAGAAAAGAACTGTAGCAGAAAGAAAATAATAAACCAATGTACAGAATTAATTCTGTAATTAAAATGTACCGGTTAATTAAGGAAAATGTTGGTGGTCTTTTTAGAGGAACTAGAAAAAGGGAAGGGTGCATAAACCAATTAAATTCTAGAAACCAAGTAAGTAAACGGTGGCCATGGTAAATTGGTAGGGTGGTAAAGATTTTGGACCACGATAAACTCTGATAATGAGGAAAAGTGAACCTTAGGAAGAGGTAGGGGTGGTATTTAACAAAACTCCTAATCAAATCCCTCGTAGAGTAGGTATAATTCTGAGCCGCGAATATAAATTTCATACTCGGGAAACAAATAAAAGGACAAGAATTTTCCTGTTAATAATAACCAGAACGAGGAGGGTAAAAACCAAGTGGTAGCGGTCCCTAACTTTTGCTGGGTATTATACAAAGGTATAGTATGATGAGATAATGCCGATTATTATAAATGTATACATCTCCTTACAAATTAACATGATGGCACACAGATAAGTGGTAAACATATAGGGCATATAAACGTAAGAAAATTCTCTGCTGCAGGTTGTAATCGATGGACCATAGAGAATTGTGGAGGGAGAAAACTGTGTAACATGTAAACCAACCCATCAAGGGTTACATTGCACATAGACTTCTAGGACTTTACGGGTGGGGTTTCACCATAAATAATTAACTAAGAAACCTTGCATATAAGACTTAAACACTAGAAATAAGCACGGAGGAAGTGAGAACCAGTAAATAACCAAAGCTTATAAGTGCAGAGAAATGAAATAATGTCAGGAATTTGAACATTCATTTAAATTTCGGTTCAATTATTAGATCGAATGGCAATCTTGGTGGACACTGTTATCTTTCACAAATCTAAACATCTAAGTGGAAAACAAGGTGTGAAATCAGTATCATTAAAACATATAGCTATATATAGCTTGAAATCAACATCTATTTAGCAGTTGGTGATAACGTTGTAGCAAAGGAATTATACAAATACAAATATACATTTGGAGAAGAGAATAAGTTAACCAAGGTTCTTCCAGCAGCTTCAATGAGGAGTTTCCTGAGAATTGCTTCATAACACCTTACAAGTTCACTTAATACAACCCGGTAAGCCCCAGGACATTCCATGAAGGATAAAAGAATATACATAATTACATCAGAATAACACTATTCAGCCAACGATAGAAAACTAAAAACAAAACCCTCTACCCGAGCAAAAAGGGGTACAGATCTCAACCCCGACAGCTCTTGGCTGTATAAGAAAGATTACCCTGCTAATTCAACAAGCCTTACAAACTTCTGAACTCAGAAGGCTATGCAATAGAACCATTATAGCCAACCATATCAGATTCGTATCATCTGAAGAGTCAAACTCATTTAAAGAATAGCTATCTGGGAGCAAACCCTTACCTGGGCTTCTCGAGCAAGGAAAACCGGTGAGATGCCGACCCCGTAGCCTCGCCTGAGGGTCTTGGATGATTGAGGAAAGCTCTAAAACCAAAAAGAACCATTATAAATTTAGTTAGCAGATAGAAGTGGAAGCATTCAGCGAGAATTAAAACTCCAGAGACGAAAATGCCAAATAACAGTAAAATAAAAAAAAGCATTCCCGGGATTTCCCATGTGATAGGTTTGTCATGTTCTCACATCTAATGGTCTTCCAATTTGTTCCAAGGCCTGGCGACAGACATAGCAGACCTGTGGGAGGCTAAGGGAAGAAACAGAGCCAGAGCCAAATGGTGGAGGAGATAATGCAACCCGATAACCGAGAGATGAATGAACCAAACCATGAAAGAGTTGAACCGTCAGATCCTAACCCAGCTCATCCTTCGTTGATGTGGCAAAAGGCTCAAGGTAAACGACTGTGGATAGAGGAGTATGCTCTTGCCATGTAGAGGGTAGAGCAGGGAGAATTAACACGAATAGCCAGAGCATTAAACCAAACAGTACAATATAACCAGAGCATATTCAATGAAATTGCCAAGTGTAACAAATATCTGCTATGTTATCGATCGTGAGGAGGCGGGAGATTTCCAAAGTTCGTATAAAGTTAATGAACTCGGGTCCTATAGTACCAAGCTGACAACATCACCATAAAGCAACAATCTGGTAGCCAGAAAAGACTTCAACAATGACTACAGTAGTAAAGTCGGTAGGATAGTTGCCGACTTAATAGTCTATAGTGATATTTAACAAATAATTTTTTTTTACTATGGTAGTGTGTTGGGAGACATGACAGTTGGTATCAGAGCCCAGTTACAAAACTGAGGCCTCTCGGAATTGAAAGTTGACTACAGAAAACAACACATACAATTTATTTTCATTTTTATTTGTGCAATTCAAGAAAACAATTAGTATGTTGACTTTTTCCTTTCTGTCACTTTTCTTACGTTAAGAACAGAACCAAAAAACCAAAGCACTGACAGTATGAGAAGAGCGGACAGTGTGTCATGTAGATATGTGATGGGTCAGGGACCTGTGTCTGGTCCTGAGAACAACCCCGAGCTATGGGTACAACTAGGAGAGGAGGCTCGAAATAGAAACATGGCCATCTTGGAGACAATGCAGGAATTGAAAAATGAAATGGCCCATTTATGAGAAGATAATGCACGACTAACTATGGAACAAAAGAGAATTATAAAAAGCCTGTTCGACAAATAGAACCATCCGGAAGCAAATCCGAGTGCGAAGTAGCAAAGAATGTCTAAGGAAAAGCATCATCATACAAAACCTAAAGGGATGAAGGAAAGGGAGGAACGATTTGATAATGCATCCAAACAGTAGACATCAAAAAGGCAACGGATAGAGTTGCAAGGGGAATTTCGTAAGATTAAACCACGACACTTTGATGGAGAACAGGAAGAAGCAGCTGGGACATGGTTGATTAATATGAACAAATATTTCCAGATATATGAATACGATCACAACCTCAAGGCATGGTTGGCCATTATCCAACTACAGGGAAAGGTCACCCTTGAGTGGGAAGAAGCTAAGATTGTAAGAGGAGTCAGTAAACAGACCATAACCTGGGAGAAATTTCAAAGGTACTTTAAGGAAATATACCTGACCGAGCGTTTTTACGATGAAAAGGAAAGAGAATTGCATGGCTTGCGGTTGGGACAGCACACCATGGACAAATTTATCACTCGTTTTACTTCATTGCTTCGTTATGTGCCCTATATTAGAGAAGAAAAAGCTGAAGTGCAAAGGTTTGTTAGTAGTTTACCTTTGTATATGCGGGAAAGGATTGAGTTCGATAATCCAAAGACAATGAACGAAGCAATACGTAAAGCCCAGATTTGTTACCAGCAGAGCAAATAGAAAGGAGAAATTCCAGGTAAAAGTTGAAATGACTAGAAAAGTAATAAGTTGGCTGGAAACAATAAAGGGAATCGCAGTAGCGGTAGCAAGGGTGTTGCCAAGGGGCAAAACAATAGAATTGTGCTGAAAAATTCTTCCAGGTCCAAGCCAACTAATGAGTCCAGAGTTGGCGAAAAGCCTGTAAAGTTAGATAGTGAAGGGACGTCAAGGCCCCTAGTACAGTGTTGGGGTTGCGGAGGACCTCACTAGGTCAAAAACTGCCCTCAAGGGAAGGGAACCGAACAGGTATCCAAAATCCATGAAGCATCGACAGTCGACAATATAGGACTTAGTCTACCAAGGACTAATGCAGCCCTGAATGATTGTTAGGTGGAGTATCAGTCGACCATGGTGGAATTCGAAGGTAAAATCTCAGACCTTACTTTAGCTGTTTTAATAGATCCTGGAGCCACATTAAGTTATATTAGTCCTAAGGTTGTAGAACATTGTAAACTACAACCTATTAAATTCAAGAATCTGTGGTTAGTACAGCTGGCTATAGGAGCCAAGAGGCAAGTGCTTGCAAAAGTCGATAACTGCTCTTTAAAGATAGCAGGGCAATGAGTAATGGTAGATTTAAACGTGCTCCCCCTTGGTTCATATGATGTTCTGATTGGTATGGACTATCTAGAAAAGCACTGGTCCTTAGTCAACTGTAAGACAAAGACTATTTATTATAGGGATGAGCTTGGAGCAAGGCAAGAGATGTAAGGAATTAAGCGGCCAGTACAAGTTCAGCCAATAACTGCCTCTCAGTTAGCAAAATGCATTAAGAAGGGGTGTCAGATTTATGCCGTCCAAGTGGGCTATGCTAACTCAAAAGATAAAACAGCCACATTAGACCACATCCTTGTGATACAATAATTTGCTGATGTATTTCCGGAAGAAATTCCCGGACTACCACCTAAGAGGGATATAGACTTTACTATTGAATTGGTACCAGGAGCAGCCCCGAATCTCAAGCGCCCTACAGAATGAGTACACCTGAGTTGACGAAATTAAAAATGTAGCTACAGGAATTGTTAGACAAAAACTATATTTTCCCGAGTGTGTCTCCTTGGGGAGCTCCAGTATTGTTTGTTAAGAAAAAGGACGAGACTCTTCGCATGTGTATAGATTATCGTCAATTGAACAAACTGACAATCAAAAATAAGTATCCTCTACCCCGGATTGATGAACTTTTCGACCAGGTCAAAGGTGCAACAGTATTCTCCAAGATCGATTTGCGATTAGGGTATCACCAAATTAGGATTAAGGAAGAAGACATAGCTAAAACAGCCTTTAGAACAAGGTATGGACATTACGAGTTTGTGGCGTTACCCTTTGGGTTAACTAACGGCCCCACAACTTTCATGTGCTTGATGAATAGTATATTTCATCAATATTTGGATAAGTTTGTGATGCAGGAGCATTTGATTCAGAGGAAAAATCTTCTGATTTATTCCACAAAAAAAATAAAATAAAAAATCTACAGGCAAGGAGTGGGATCCTTAGCCTGTTGTTTCTATGTCTTTTTAGTTAAAATTAGAAAATAGATAAGGAAAAAAACATGCCATCTTTCCTAGATAGGCTTAGAATAAGGCATGCTAGATTAGTTGTTATAAAAAAACAAAGAAAAGCTCAATTTACTATGTATTGCTACTTTCTATATGTGACTGCTTTTGTAATAAGGCAGCTATGGATAAAAAGGAAAAAGATGTAAAAACTTAGCCGCCAAGTAGGAAATATTTCCTCTCATGTAGAAGTCCATAATTAGGAATTTTTTTTTGTGCATGAACAGTAGGAAGAATGAATGGAATTGACCGCTCTTCAATGGAAAAAAACAGTGTCTTGGATTGGAAATGGAGAGCACAGATCTGTGGAGGATAATATGTATTTTGACTATGTAATAACTGGCATATATGTCCTCTCCACAGTTCATATTTATATTGATAATAGAAAGGTTTGGATATGCATTTTAGAGTAGCTGTGTGTGCGCTGTCAAATATATTCTATTGTATGTATGTCTGTGGATTTACATTGGAATGCTGTGGCATTGAACTGTGAACCGTGGCAATTGAAAACCAATAGACAACGCATATTATATGGTAAATCTTGTATGGACAGCGCACCATAATTATGCTACGGTTGTGCACTGTTATAATGTTACATGTGTGAATTGTGGTGTGCGTTTAAAACTCTGTGCGCACAATTCTTCATACATCGTTTTTATTATTAAGAACTGTGGGTGGATATTCCAATTGCAGTGCAGCAGAAGGTTCATAAATTAGTGACAACCAATTTCAAGTTTCCCATTATTGTTTCATGTGGATTTTGGCACGGATATCCGTCATGCCAAATTGCAGTTAGATTGTGAGCTTAAATTAAAATTACCGGATAGGAGAACCTCTGTTTTCTTAAGCATAGTTTTTGTATGTAAATGCACCTAATTCCATTCTGAAGTTGAAGGTCTTGTGAATTTTACACCACAAAGGAGTTGTTGATTTAATGACTGATGACCTCAGTGAATTGACGAGAGACCTAGACGAAGACATAGAAGATATTGCAAACAAACTAGGAAGATTGTCATTAGAACTAGCAAGCAGTCCATCATTAGTGGTATCAGAGCCAGCAATTGGCGTTGAATTAAATCTCAGGAGAAATAGAAGGATGGCTTTTAGGGTTGGAAGAGGACGAGGACGTGGACGTGGTGGAAGAGGACGGCCTGCTGAGAATGTCGAATTGAGGGAAGATATAGAGGAGCTGCGAGCTAGATTGGATGCGCTAACCTCCGACAGGAACATAGATGATGGAGATGTGAGTTTACGCAAAGTTGAAGCTACTGAGGAGGAAGCTGTAGAGATTTCTCCTGAGATGAGGCTCTTTCAGTCAGTGTTGAAATCCACAGCCAGGCCTTGGAATCAATTAGTGTCGGTCTACCAAGGAGGACTGAATCCAGAAGAGTTAATCGATTGGATTAATAGCATGGAAAAATTCTTCGATTATGAAGAAACAGAAGATGAGAAGAAGGTAAAGTTTGTTGTCACCAAACTAAAAGGCCATGCAGTGCTCTGGTGGGATGGTGTGCAGGTAGAAAGGAGGAGACTGGGCAAGCAGCCAACCATGAATTGGAGCAGGATGGTAGCAAACGTAAAAGGTAAATTTTTGCCCAATAACTATCAACAGACATTGCTTAGGCAAATGCAAAATCTCAGGCAGAGAGCTTTGACAGTAAAAGAGTATACAAAAGAGTTCTATAAGGTGAGTATAAGAGCTGGAGAAGCCCAAGACACAGATGAAAAAGTGGCTATATATATGAATGGCCTCAGAATGGACATTCAGGATGAAATAAGTCTACTGTCTCCAAAAACAGTAGAGGAAGCCTATCAGAAGCAATGAAGGCTGAAGAAAAACTCATGAGGAAGCAGTCTGCCAGGGGGAGAGGGACTTTCAGAGGGACAGGAAGTCAAGGTGGTAGAGGAAGGTCTACGACACCTAAAGATGGAGCTAGTAGTAGCTCAACCCCGCATGCACCCAGAGGAGGTGATGCAAGAGGCAGAGGAAGTTTTTCCAGAGGAAGAGGAGACAGAGGAAGAGGCAAAGAAATAAGATGTTACAGGTGTAACAAACCAGGACATAGAGCTTTTGAGTGCCCAGAGAATACAGAAGTAAGGCAGAGAAATTCAGTTGTTACTCCAGCTGAGGGAGAGGTACTAGTGACAACAGTACTAGAAGAAGAAAACACACCAGAGAGCGGAGAATCCCTGGTACTTAACAAAGTTTTTATTAAATCAGCAAAGGAGGTGACTGAACCGCCACAAAGGAAAACTTTATTCAGGACAGTATGTAAAGTTCAAGGGAAATGTTGCCAGATGATCATTGATAGTGGCAGCTCTGGTAACTTGGTTTCTACAGAACTAGTAGAGAAATTGAAGCTGAAAACAAGGAGGCACCCAACACTATATAAGGTGTCATGGTTACAAAAGGGACATCAGCTACTGGTAAGTGAACAGTGTGAATTGGAATTTCAAGTGGGAAAGTACAAAGATAAAGTTGCTTGTGCTGTGATGCCTATGGATGTGTGTCACATATTGCTGGGGAGGCCTTGGCAATATGACAGAGGAGCCATGCATGATGGAAAAAGAAACACCTACAAGTTTGAGAAAGATGGTGTTAATCATACATTACTGCCTCTACCAGAAGAAGGCGGAACGGGATAGAAGACAGATCCAAAAACTCTGTTACTTGGAGGAAAGGAGTATTTTGAAGCAGATGGAAGAAAATGAGGTAAGCTATGCTGTAATTTGCAAGCCCAAGGTAATCATGACTTCCACCAAAGTTTCTGATTTACCCATTGAAATTCAAGAAATGTTGGAGAATTATTATGATATTATTGTTGATGATTTGCCTAATGAGTTACCGCCCATCCAAATAATTAATCATCATATAGACTTAATTCCTGGAGCAAGCTTGCCTAACAAAGCAGCATATAGAATGACTCCTACAGAAAATGAAGAAATTAAGAAACAGGTCCAAGAATTGCTTGACAAGGGGTTAATCAAAGAAAGCTTGAGTCCTTGTGCGGTGCCAATAGTGTTGAGCCCAAAGAAAGATGGAGGTTGGAGAATGTGTACAGATTCAAGAGCCATTAATAAAATCACAATCAGGTACAGATTTCCGCTACCCAGAATTGAAGACTTAATGGATTGCTTGTCTGGTGCAAAATATTTTTCCAAATTAGATCTTAAAAGCGGGTATCATCAAATAAGGACAAGAGAAGGGGATGAGTGGAAAACCGCTTTTAAGACCAATGAAGGATTATATGAATGGAGAGTGATGCCTTTTGGGTT
>APFE030023093.1:57985-83103 GCA_000404065.3 Pinus taeda | reverse complement strand
AGAGACTATGAAGATGTGACTTTTAAAGCATCCAATGAAGTGGTTTGGTTGTATAAAGTGTACATAGATATTAATTTTGAAGCGAGACTCATGCATACTTGATATGCAATTTCTTAGGAAAAGAATTTCAAATTCCAACTCAAACTAGTGGAGTTTTGTGAACAAGGAAAATTTTAAGAACCCCCCCAAAATTTACATGTATAATAAATGGGCGAATCTCCATGGTATATAGGAAAAATGGAAGGCGATTTTATCAATAATATGATATGTATATATAATTTTTTGGCGAATCTCTCACCAGGCATAGCGAATATTTTACTCAATTATAAAATCTTGTGTTTATTGAATACACAAATGAAATCATTGCATTTCTTTAAAATGTCTTTTGAAATCAAAATTACCAAATTACATATCGATAACCTAGTGGGTGTAAGATAAAATTCAACCGTGCCATTCACAGAAAGCATGAGAAAAAACCTAATACTATATATAAAACCAAGAAAAATTCAAATTCATCACTTCTAGGGACCTCATAACCACCCTGCCAATACACAAGTATGTTCCTGTTTGCAATTAGAAAATTACCCAAATTACAATCTGTTTACTCCACTTCTCTAGGGACCTCGTAACCACCCTGCCCATACACAAGTATGTTCCCGTTTGCAATTAGAAAAATTACCCAAATTACAATCTGTTTACTCCAGCATATGTTGGGAAGTTATAGAAGGATGACTAGTGCAATCATCCATTCCTTTTAGCCCTGGATTTGTTTCAGTTTGAAACAGAAGTATACAAATATACTTGTCCAATGTCTATGCTTTAACCATTCACCTTAAGATGTTTTTACAATATAATTTCCTAAGTCTATTTAATATCTTCATTATCATAAAAACCAACCTATATCCATCTTAACTCCACATCTACCACTCTTGGGGGGATGAAATCTATTTATCCCTCTTAGCACTTGGTAGACCCATAATTAAGATGGATTTAAGATAGAATTTCCCCTTTAAATAGTCTATGCTCACATGAATACCATGGGTCAATACCATGGGTAATCATAAACTTGGAGCTTAAAAATTACTATTAGTAATTTATAAAAATTAATAAAATTAATAGTTGATTTTTATTTTATTTTTATTTTAACCAAGCTAAAATGTTTAACATACATTAAATTACAACATCCATTTTTACTCTTGATCGGATAAAATATTTTCTCACTCTATGCTAGTTTGCATATCATGATATTTGATACCTCTCGAGGGTTAGTAGATTCAGAGTAAATTACAACATCCATTTTTACTCTTGATCGGATCAAATATTTTCTCACTCTATGCTAGTTTGCATATCACGATATTTGATACCTCTCGGGGGTTAGTACATCCAGAGTAAAGATGGATCTATTCTGGTTTAATTCCCCCATTTAAATAGGCTACATTCCAAGTGAATACCATGGGTCAATACCATGTGCCATTTTGGTGAATACCATGGGTCAATACCATGTGCCATTTTTATTTTATTAATACTAATATTAGGGTTAATAATGTTTTTTTGCATGGTATTAATATAAAAAAATAAAAAAATTTTATTTGTTTACGATACCTCTCGTTTATTTATATTTTTCTTAATTTACCATACCATTCATAAATACAAGGTGACTTATGGATTAAATATTAAAAAATGTTTTATTTGTTTACCATACCTCTCGCTTATTTATATTTTTATTAATTTACCATAACTCTTTTACAAATATGGTATTTGGCCCATAGGATTCACTTAAATAAAACCTCTTTTTTGAGCCTTCATAAATAGAACGAGTGTTATGGACTAAATATAAAAAGAGGTTTTATTTATTTACCATGCGTCTAGTTTATTTATATCTTTATTTGTTTACACCCTTGCATGTCTATAAGGTGACTTATGGAGTAAATATAAAAAATGCTTTATTTATTTACCATACCTCTCATTTATTTATATTTTTATTAATTTACCATACCTCTTTTATAAATATGGTATTTGGGCTTTTGGCCCATAGGATTCACTTAAATAAAACCTATTCTTGAAAATGGGCGAATGGATTCACTTAAATAAAACCTATTCTTGAAAATGGGCGAATGGAAGGTTGTAACTCCTAATTTCAAGGGCTAAATTTACCTTTTTTACCCTCTCCCTTAAAATAAGGTGGGCTATTTGAGGTGATTTGTAAAAATGTACTATGATACAAAATATTCACCCACTAAAAATTTAAAACCCCTTAATTTCGCCAAAGGGCAAACATTCGCCCCTAAAATCACCCCTAATTCCAAGTTCAGCAAGTGCGACTTCTTCAAGGAAGAAATATAGTGTCTGGGCCACATTAATCACAAAGGAAGGGATCACGGTAGACTCCGAAAAGATAAAAACCATAATGGAGTGGCCCGTACCAAAAGATGTAGCAGACATCAGGTCCTTTATGGGGTTAGCCAGTTACTACAGACGATTTGTGGAAGGATTTTCAAGAGTAACGTATCCTATCACTTCTTTACAGAAAAAAGGAAGAGCATTCAGATGGACCTCAGAATGTCAAAGAAGTTTCGAGTAGCTTAAGCACCTGCTCACCACCGCACCCATCTTGAGTATAGCTGATCCTAATAAGGACTATGTGGTGTGCACTGACGCAAACAAGGAAGGTGTGGGAGGTGTGTTGATGCAAGAAGGGAAGGTAATTGCTTACGAGTCAAGGAAACTAAAGGAGCATGAGTAGAAATATTCCGCTTATGACTTAGAGTTGGGAGCCATCATACATGCCTTGAAGATGTGGTGACATTATCTTATGGGAAGGAAACTTTTATTACTGACAGACCACCACAGTTTGACCAATTATTTTAGCCAGCCCACTCTAAATGCTAGGCAAGCATGGTGGGTGGATTTCCTAAGCAGTTTTGACTTTGAAATCAAACATTTGAAGGGAAAAGAAAACCAGGTGGTGGAGGCTTTAAGTCGGAAATTACATTGTTTATATGAAATTTCCTATAGTGAATGGAAAATTCCCTTTGAGGGGATGATAAAAAAAGCAGCAGAAAAAGATATTGTATACCAGCAAATGAAACAGCAAGTACAACAGTCTACCAGCGAGGAAAACCAGCAAGGCTATGCGGTGGATGATGCTGGAATGTTGTACTACAAGAAGAAGTTATATGTACCCAATCAAAACAGCATTAAAAATCTGATTTTCGATGAATTTCATATCAATCACTACGCTGGACAACCACGATATCAGAAAATGACCACTGTGCTTCGAAAAGAATACTACTGGCCGGGTATGAAGAAGAATTTGGCCGAGTATTTGGCACCGTGTTTGGAGTGCCAACAAATTAAAGCATAGCATCAACACCCAGCGGGGTTATTGCAACCATTACTCATTCCGGAAAGGAAGTGGGAAACCATTTCTATGGATTTTATAATAGGGCTGCCTAAGACAAAGAAGAATAACGATTCTATTATGGTGGTGGTGGACAATTTGAGTAAAGTGGCACATTTTTTACCTATACAATCCACGTACATAGCTATACAGATTGCCCATATCTTCATGCAAAATGTTTCTAGATTGCATCGACTACCAAAGACGATCATTTCGGACGGTGACGTGAAATTCACATCGGTCTTTTGGAAGACAGTACTTGCAGAATTAGGGACACAGCTGAACTTCAGTACATCGTATCACCCCTAGACCGATGGACAAACAGAACGGGTGAACCAGGTGGTGGGAGACATGTTAAGGGCTTATGCAATGTAACAACCAACTAAGTGGGAGGAATATTTACACTTGGTGGAGTTTGCATACAATAACTACTATCATATTCATTACAAATGAGTGCCTTAGAGGTTTTGTACAGGTGGAAATGCCGCACACCCTCAGGCTGGGGTGGACCTGAAGAGAAATTAAGGTTAGGGCCGGAAATGCTTAAGGAAATGGAGGAAATGGTCAAAAAGGTGATGTCTAATTTAAAATCCGCTCAAGATAGGCAAAAGAACTTTGCTGACTGGAAAAGGAGGTTTAAAGAATACCAAGTTGGTGATCATGTATATGTGAGGATTCAAGCAAAGAGGAGTACACTGCAATGGAGCGGGTGTACCAAGTTGGCACCCCGATATTGTGGACCATTCCAGGTCTTAGCAAGAATTGGGCCAGTGGCTTACCAGCTCGCCCTGCCAAGTCACATCCAGGTCCATAATGTCTTCCATGTCTCTGTATTAAAAAAACTATCTTTATGATCCTAAACATGTAATCAGATGGCAGGATGTACAGGTGAGAATTATTTCCAGTAGACCAGTCTAAAAGTTTTATTTTAAAGAAACTGATTTAGAATATTTCATGTTGCAGGTCGAACCGGAAGGAGAAGTCTTGGTCGAGCCACTGAGAATTCTCGACTGGAGAGAAGTACTGCTGCAGAAGAGAGCTATTACCCAAGTTAAAGTGCAGTGGCAAACAATTTGGGCTTGATGAGGCCACTTGGGAAGATGAAGAGCTCATGAAAAAAGCTTACCTAGGGTTGTTCATGGTCAACAAACATCGGGACGATGTCCAATTTGAGGAGGGGGATATGTAATGCCCTAGAAAAATGTAAATATTTGACTTTACTGTGGTTAAAAAAAAATGAATATTACATTATTAATTGTTTTGAAATTTAATAATATTTTTATTATTTCTTTAATAAGATAAGAAATGTCTTTCTTGGAAAATGATGGCAACTTCTGAGTGGGAAGTTGGGAAAAACGGTTGCAGTGATTACAACCCTAACTATTTATCCTAACTGGAAAGGTTTCTAGGAAAAAGGAAGGAGAAGAGAGAAGTTAGAGTGTGCTGTGACGACAGACAGGAAAGAAAAGGAAAAATGGCTAAGTCTGGTGAGGACCAGATAGCCAAGCACTAGGTGCAGATATCTTGCCAAGGATAGTCATCCTGCAAGAGAGCACGGGTGGAGATTGTGGTCCTAAAAGACGAATCTCAAGGTTGGGTGGAAAATAGAAGTAGGAGACAAAGGAAAGCTCTGGAAGGCGTTATGAGTGGTCGTAGCTCTGAAGAAAACAGAGGTGAATAGTTCTGTGAAATAAGCACATTGGCATCCAAGAACAGGTACCAACCAAAACACTAATTGTTGTGCGTGATTAAGTTCTATATTATTCGTATGAAAAAAAAAAATTGTAGCAGAAAGAAAATAATAAACCCCTGTACAAAATTAATTCTGTAACTAAAATGTACCGGTTAATTAAGGAAAACGTTAGTGGTCATTTTAGAGGAACTAGAAAAAGGGAAGGGTGCATAAACCGATTAAATTCTGGAAAACAAGTAAGTAAATGGTGGCCATGGTAAATTTGTAGGGTGGTAAAGATTTTGGACCATGATAAACTCTGATAATGAGGAAAAGCGAACATTAGGAAGAGGTAGGGGTGGTATTTAACAAAAGAGCTAATCAAATCCCTGGTAGGGTAGGTATAATTCTGAGCTGCGAATATAAATTTCATACTCGGGAAACGACTAAAAAGATAAGAATTTTCCTATTATTAATAACTAGAACGAGGAGGGTAAAAACCAAGTGGTACCGGTCCCTAACTTTTGTTGGGTATTATACGAAGGTATAGTATGGCAAGATAACGTCGATTATTATAAATGTATACATCTCCTTACAAATTAACATGCTGGCAAACAGATAAGTGGTAAACATATAGGGCATATAAACGTAAGAAAATTCTCTGCCACAGGTTGTAATCGATGGACCACAGAGAATTGTGGAGGGAGAAAACCCTATAACATGTAAACCAGCCCGTCAAGGGTTACATTGCACACAGACTTCTAGGACTTTACGGGTGGGGTTTCACCATAAATAATTAACTATGAAACCTTGCATATATGACTTAAACACCAGAAATAAGCACGGAGGCAGTGAGAACCAGTAAAGAACCAAAGCTTATAAGTGTAGAGAAATGAAATAGCATCAGACATTTAAACATTCATTTAAATTCTGGTTCAATTATTAGATCGAATGACAATATGGGTGGAGACTGTTATCTTTCACAAATCTAAACATCTAAATAGAAAACAAGTTGTGGAGTCAATATCATTAAAACATACAACTGTATATAGCTTGAAATCAACATCTATTTAGCACTTGGTGATAATGCTGTAGCAAAGGAATTATACAAATACAAATATACATTCGGAGAAGAGAACAAGTTAACCAAGGTGCTTCCCGCAGCTTCACCTAGGAGTTTCCTGAGAATTGCTTCATAGCACCTTACAAGTTCACTTAATACAACCCAGCAAGCTCCAAGACATTCCATGGAGGATAAAAGAATATACATAATTACATCAGAATAACACTGTTCAGCCAACACTAGAAAACTAAAAACAAAACCCTCTACCTAAGCAAAATAGGGTACAGGTTTCAACCCCAACAGCTCTCGGCCGTACAAGAAAGATTACCCTGCTAATTCAACAAGCCTTCAAAACTTCGGAACTCGTAAGGTTGTGCAACAGAACCAGTATAGCCAACCATCTCAGATTCATATCATCTGAAGAGTCAAACTCATTTAAAGAATAGCTATCCGATAGCAAACCTTTACCTGGGCTTCTTGAGCAAGGAAAACCGGTGAGATGTCGACCCCGTAGCCTCGCCTGAGTGTCTCGGATGTTTGATGCAAGCTCTACAACCAGAGCACACCATTAGAACTTTAGTTAGTAGATAGAAGTGGAAGTGTTCAGCGAGAAATAAAACTCTACAGACGAAAATGCCAAATAACAGTAAAACAAAGAAAAAACCTACCCGAGATTTTCCATGTGATAGGGTCACCATGTTCTCACATCTGATGTTCTTCCATTTTGTTTCAAGGCTTGGCGACAGTTAGAGTAGACCTGTGGGAAACTAAGGGAAGAAACATAGCCAGAGCCAAACGGTGGAGGTGATAATGCAACCCGATAACCGAGAGATGAATGAAGCAAACCATGAAAGAGTTGAATCGTCGGATCATAACCCAGCCCATCCTCCATTGATGTGGCAAAAGGCTTGAGGTAAACTACTACGGATAGAGGAGTCTGCTCGTGCCATGTAGAGGGCAGAGCAGGGAGAATGAACACTAATAGCCAGAGCATTAAACCAAATAGTACAATATAACCAGAGCATATTCAATAAAATTGCCAAGTGTAACAAATATCCGCTATGTAATCATCGCGAGAAGGCGAGAGATTTCCAAAGTTCGTATAGAGTTAATGAACCCGGGTCCTATAGTACCAAGCTGACAACATCACCATAAAGCAACAATCCGGTAGCCAGAAAAGACTTCACCAACAACCGAAGTAGTAAAGTCGGTAGGATGGTTGCCTACTTAATAGTCTATAGTGATATTTAACAAATAAATTTTTTTTACTATGGTAGTGTGTTGGGAGACAAAATATAAATAATTATGAGAGATTACAATATTGAAAAAATATAATTCTAGGCATGCAAAACATGAAGCTCAGTTTTTAAACAAATATCGTTTTCAAAATACAATTTTGAATATAGTGTAGAAAATTATTTTCTGTTTTTTTTTCTAAACTCCAATTCTTTTTTTCAATCTAATGCAAAAAATTGTTTTCTGTTTTCTTTTTAACTCCTTTTTCAATCTAGTGCCGAAAATCATTTTCTTTTCTTTTTTCAACTCCTTCAACTACTTTTTTCTATTTTTTCTATTTTTTTCCAACTCCTCATTTACCATTTACTAGTGAATACTGTTCTGTACAAATTAAAAATTCAAAAGCAAGCTCCTCATTTATTAGTAAATAATGTTCTGTAAAAACTTAAAATTCAAAAGCTCCTCATTTACCTGTAAAACCTTAAAATTCAAAAACTCCTCATTTACCTGTGAATAATGTTCGGTACAAACAAAAAGTCCATTTACCATTTACCAGTAAATAATCTTTTGTACAAAAGAAAAATTCAAAAGCTTCTCATTTAGGAGTAAATAATGTTATGTAAAGACTTAAAATTCAAAAACTCCTCATTTACCAGTGAATAATGTTCTATACAAACTAAATGCTTTTACCAGTGAATAATGTTCTATACAAACTAAAAGTTCAAAAGCACCCGTAAATAAAAGTTCTTACCAGTGAATAATGTTATGTACAAACTAAAAGTTCAAAAGCTACAGGTGTAGGTTGAGACCTGTTTTTTGCATAAAGATTCCACAATAACCCATTAGTTGAGTCCAAACAATGATTATCTACAATTTGGCATTGTATAGCTTTGTCATTATCTCTGAATTTGCAACGCTTTGTTAGTGTCTCTGAATTTGCAAAGCGTTTCTGTATTTCCATCGTTCAAAATTTGTAGTTTTAGCCTTTCTAGCGTGTGGAGGTACATGTGGTGTAATTCTAGAACTGTTGGAATCAGTTGAAGTTGGGTTGGAACTGCTTCCAAATTGGCCTGAATCATTTCATTAATCCCATGCAATTTCACCCATGATTTTTATGTCTCCTTGATCTCCGCGTTACTCTATTTTTCAGATTTGAGCTGCTACTTTACTGTCTCTATGGTAAACAAGCTAAAAATGAAAAAGATCAAATCTTGGTTCATGCGTGAGAGCCCTTGATCTTAATCCTCAAAAGTGTCAAAGGCTGGACTCAACCCAGAGGCACCAGTTATCTGTTCGGCAGGAGTGGACCAAAAGCATCTGGACTGTTGTATTCTTCAGCGAGGTTGTTGTATTCTCCATTAAACTAATGGATTCTCTAGATTTTATGCTTGAATTTTCTGGAGTGCTTCTCTAGCATTTTCCATGGACAAAAGGTAAAGAAACCATCTTCTATTTCACGTGACATTGTATTGCGCTCATGGCAATAACAATGAAGTTGTTAATTCAGGCATTGAGATCGTATTGTGTATTACAACTGTCAATGGTGGACATGGCTCATGCATGGTCGCCATATGTATAGAGTTAGTACTCAGCTATCATCTTCTAAAACTTTTGATAGGACGTGTCCTTTTCACTCATACAATACTTAACCCATGGGCCTCTGCGTGATGGGTAGGGAGTTGCTTCTCCACCTCACAGTTTCTCTCTCCATGGAACCAAATAGTGCCACGTCAAAGATAAAGGGATTGGATCCACGTAAATTTGCTGTAATAACTGTGAAGGTTCTCTCCGCAGGGACTAGCTGCCCCGCGGCCATCTTGTTTATGTAATAATGGGTTGTAGAATCTATTATCCTAAATCCATACCTACGCTACAGATACATGTTAAATTTGAGAACACTTTGGTGAGTGCCATCACAATATTTAATAACATATTATTGTAATAGTTTATTGCTCTTGGGGAGCTGAAAATGCGAAATCTTTGAAATTTGAAAGACCTAGATTCAAATCCTTTTATTATGACCAAGGCTACAGGAGAGAAGACATATGTTTGATACTTATTAGGCGGAGTGCTGGGACTTTCTATCAGAGTGGATCCGAGTCCTTTATGCATATTCTTATTCTTAAGAAAGAGGTCTAGACCTAGTTGAGACGATCACCATAAGGCCGCGGGAAAGTTATGAAAGTGTATATGGTCATGGATTTGTGCGGTTAATATTTTCCCTCGCCAGTTTTGGCTCCCCTGTAATGACATCAAATTTGGAAACGTCGGCGCGGATGTCACAATAATATTTAAGAGATACACAATTATAATTATAAATTGTACAAATATTTTACTGAGTACGCTTGGGTGCAGTTGTTAAATAATTGAGACCAACAATATACAAATCCTGAGCATGTTTTACCTTTATCGATTTGAAAATGACTTCACAATGTCATTGGGCAATTCGGCTTTATAGAGATTAAATCTGCTTTATAGAAAATTGAAATGCAGATAACAATGGCATCAAAGAACATTAATATTTTATGAAATACCTTGATGACAATGACACTCACAATAATTCATCAATGAGTTTTTATTAACAACAAAATTATGTTCCAATCAAAACTATTACAATATAGCTATTACGTAGGTAAGGATAATTATTACATAGTGTCGCAGTATTAGGTTTATTATCAAGAACATTTATAACTCTTTTTCGATTACATTGTAAAACTATTCCAATATAACTTACTGTCAGATTAAGATGTCAAAAATAATAACCACATTACAAAACGATTACAATATAACTTTATCACATTTGCATATCAGAAAATTCACTTAAAAACACGTTAAAAATTTGAAATCATAGTGTGTTTGCTGTTTACATTTCTTCACACTAATTTCAACTATCATCTGCGGAATTTATGTTAACTTGGTATTTTTTTTTTATATACAAATTTATAAAATTTGAAATAAAGGTTGTATTTTCCGAGATTTGATTTATTTGAGTAAATGATAGATTTTTGTTTAATATGTGTTTATATAAATTTAGTATATACACATACCATGTCTCAACTCTAAGTATGAATTGAACTATATTTTTTTTTCAATTTCATAACAACTGATTCCATTTGTTTTATATAAAGATATACATAATTAACATTATTCATATTGGAAAGTAGAAAGCATCTATGTATAGATATACACAAAATTATAATATTTTTTGAATTTTTTTTTACGTGAAATAAGAATTAAAGAAATAAAATATCTCACTCATAATCATAAGCTCATATTTGAAACGTTTTTATCATAGTTTAGTTGTCAAACTAGTAGTGTGGACAACCATGAGTAGTTGCTAAGAGTGAATGCACTATTATTCAAGGAAAACCCACTATTATTGAAGGAAAACCAAGCTTTCACAGCTGAGAGATGCGTCTAGGTCTTTGGGTGTTAACATGTTTCCTCAAGTATAAGGAATACTAGCTCTTAGAAAAGCAGAAGCAGTTTTAATATCGAATCTTATAACATTTTATTTATAACCCATGTTGAATGTTTTCTTTATTAATTTTTTTTAAAATGTTACATATAAATTTGATAGTAAGTATGGGAAAAATTACACATATCATTTTGTTGTAATGGCTACAACCACCCTCCATAATTTTGGCTCGTATGCAAATTTCAGAGCCTACCTTGGATCTCGCGATCGATTATCCTTGGTTACTTGTTGTAAAGCTGATGATTTCAAGTTCCCCTCCTTGATCTTAAGAGTTGTCTATGTTCTCATCTACATCCAGCATATGTCATCTTTGGGCACAAGGGTTGTTGTTTTTCATGCAAAGGGGATATTGCCTTGCTTCAAGGGACTTGTGTGTGTATGAGTGGCTGTCATCACATAGACATGTCTCACACTCACCTCACACACTCACATCACGAAGGTTGTTGCATCAAGAAAGGTATGTCATATGTATTTTAGATGGTCTAAGTTGTGTCAGTAAGTGTTCGTGTGTAATCATAGTAGAGTCCTATTAATGTTTGCATATGCTTCACTAATCTCACACTTATCCATTTTCCCAAGCAACCTAGCCTCATCTAGCTTTCCAAAACTATGCGCATTGTTTCTCCAACCATCAAGCTTCCTCTATTGCCTGTTGAAACCCCGCAGTGTGCAAAAAGACCAACCTCCCTTGCCTACTAAAACCCCGCACCTTATAGAGGCCCCAACTAGCACTGCTTTCCAGAAATGCACAGAGTAGTCCAGCTGCATTACACTCAGAAATTACGTAGACATGTCCTCCAGGGACACCTGTCCTACAAAAGTTCTTTCAGCCTCAAAACTTCGCAGTGTTGCCCAACTTATCTTGTCCGTCTTCCATGCAGAAATTACATAGATGGCCCTCCTAGGGCCTCATTCAGGAAATAGTCATTGTCCACTGAAATTATGTAGATATACCTCTCAGTGACTACAGGAAAAGGTGACATGTTGCAATCGCTTCCAAGGAGTTGAGGAGAAGGATAAAGGAATCATGTAACAAAAAAGATCGGAACCGAATGTAAACTCTGCTAGATGCATGATCATCTTGAGGCTAAGTATGGAAAGTATGAAACATCTTTCGAAGTACACTTTTTAGTTGAGTTTGCAGGACTGCCTATCATTGTCATATCACCCTTTCCTCAGTAACATGCAAGTGTGCAAACACGAAAACTCATCTTATGTGTTTCTTCTACATGCCTTGATTCTTTTTCACTTGTTTGACCAACTGTCATCTTCCGCATGTTGATTGTTATGTCATGCTTGAAACCTCATTCTAGTGATTTTGAAGGTTGTGTTTGTGTTGTGTTCGCTAGGTAAACATATATCGCACTCACACATGATGTTGTATGCATTGTTGCACAAGTATCGTCACTGTTGTTTAATGATCTATCATAAGTGTCGTGACTTTTACTCACATCGTCAGTTAGTCACATTGAGTATATGTTATCTTGATGGCTTGAGGGTTCTTGTTGGCAAGTCATGTTTACTGTCTGTTCACAAGGTCGTATATGCACAAGTTCAATCACTCACACAATTAGTTATTTTGCTTAAATTCTAATGATCAGATCGCCCTCCAATAGTCGAACCCTCGCTAAGCTGCATTGCACAATTTGAGCCCTCAATGAACATGTACTGCTACCCAGAATTATGCAGAGCTTGAGGCTGTCTCCTCGGCAGCCTGCACTACACAATCAAGAAATCGATCAGACCAACTGTCATCTTGAACAATGCGGGAGTTTCTCAACAAGCCATCTCAATCTCTGTTACCCGCAAGAAAACCAACCAACCCTCTTTCTAGTTAATCAGAGAGTTTGACTGGGCAATCACCCTCGGACTCACTCCGCTCAAAACTTACGTAGAAGCTGCAGACCTTACCCACTGCACTGACCGAGAAAATTGTGCAGACATTGAGGGCAGACTCCCAGTTCCTATCCTTATCTCCCGCCATAAATTGCATAGATTTTCAAGCCAACAACCCAAACATCATATCGGCTGCTGACCCAGAAAATTGCGCAATTTGACTGGGCAATCACCCCGGTACTCACTCCCCTCAAAACGTGCGTAGAAACTGCAAAACTTTCCCACTCCGCTGCAAAACTTTCCCACTCCGCTAACCGACAAAATTGTGTAGACATGGAGGAAAGACACACAGTGCATATTCTTATGTCCCTCTTGAAATTGCGTAGTATTTCCAGCCAACAACGAAGATAGCATACCGGCTGCTCACCTAGAAAACTGCACAATTTTCATGAGCAATCCCCTCAGCTACCCAGCATCCCACTAACCTTAGAAATTACATAGAGGTGTTTAGCAAGTCATCCTCCCTGCAATTTTGTAGTTTTTGTCTCCAACAATCCTGCAGCCCACTGTGAGCTAACCTTAGAAATTGCACAGTTTTTGCTATCAAGCCTCTTATAGCCTGTAGCCAACTCCCTTAAAAAATTGCATGTTTTTTCCTACCAAGGCCCTCTGCTGCCCACACTGCTACCCTCCTTAGATTGTGTATATTTGTCCTCCATCCGAGCCAGATCCCATAGACATTCACTGTTGATCTAGATTTTCCTTCTTAGTCTCCCAGTGAGTTTTGCGTATTTTTCACCAGTAATGCCTGGAGCTCGCATCTCAACTTGAAACTTGCCTTGTGTAGTTTCAAAACCTTTTCCTCTCTCTCAGTCACCTGCATCTGAAAGAGAACGACCATGCATCATGGTAGACTATGAGGTTTATGGATTTGATTTTGTCTCGTCATGAGTAATTGTAGACAGAGTTACATGAATAGACATGAGGGGACAACAGACGGGAGGAACAAGGAGAGTACATGCAAAAGGATGTGTTAGCGAAGGGATAAATGAATGCTGCATGAAAGAATAAATTTTCATGAACAGATGAACATGCGAATATGTGTTCACGAATGCGCGAATGGAATAACATGCGAGGATGTGTTGGCAAATAGACGAATGAATGAACATGCGAGGAGATATTTCCACAAACAGAAGAACATGTAAAGAATTCCAAAGTACAAGAAAGGAGCAACGTGCACATACAACATCAAGAAAACCAAATGAATATTGAGGACTCCACACACCTTGCCATGCAGAGGTGAAGTTGTGATACACCAAGAGGAAATCCATCACTCAATAGCACTGCATCTCGACATGTACACCACCAGTAGCATGAACGTATGACCACTTTTGTGTCGACCACATCACTACTGTCTGACATATTGTTGTAAATAAGTCCAAGAGACCCACATGTAATCTGAAGAGTCATGTAATCTTAAAATTCATGAAAGTTAAATAGTCATGAGGGAATTCAAACAGTTACAAGGGCCAGTTTTACCCATGGCTATAAATACCCCCCATTTGTACATGCAAAATACTTTTCACCTTGGCTCCTCCCACATCTCCTTGAGAGTCTATAATTTTTTCTTTGAAGAGTGAGTAGTGGCTCCACCACCCTGCCTACAGGGTTAGTGATGTATTGTGTATCAATGTGTCTTGGAACTTGTGCTTAATTCAGAAGCATGTTAACAGGCTAACAGTTTTCACATGTGATGTAACTGTTTGTAAGATTAATCTTGAACAGTTGTAATACCTGGTTATTTAACTTGTGTTTAACACTTGAATTCATTCAATTGTTCTAATACATATATTAATGAAAATGTGTTGTATAAGCTTTTAACATTTTCCTGCCCATGTTGGTTACCTGGTCGGACATCATACAAAACCTCTCAGGTAAACTTGTTATTAGGACCATCGTACTCGTGCAGATTAACCCGCTAAGTGTTGTACATACTATCTTCTGTTGTGTGTTGTGACTACCACATCCGTGTGGATTGATCCTCTGGAAGTTGTGCATGTCCTATTGTGTTGTGTGCTTCTAATAGAGTTGGCGTTTCCTCCCATCCGACTTGGGACTCACTCTCAACCTCTCCATTTTGAAACAAGCTTGACACAAGTAACACTAACACTCACCAGATATGCAAACCTCGTTGTTCGAAGACAAAGTAGACCACTCTCATGTGTTGACAAGAAAGAGATAAGGCATATCTTTAAGATAATGGCAACCAGGCCATCCTACCAGAAGGGACTCCTACACCCAACGGTGTGAGGTCTAGTTGGGACTTCATACTCGGAAGATCCCATGATGTTGGCAGGTCCAACATTGTTAACATTTTGGCACTAGAAGGAGGGCTAGATGACAAGCTAAGTATTCACAATCTGTGTTGAATCTTCACACATATATCATGGATTTTGTTATAGTTCACCCTTTGAAATGTTTGTCCATCGGACATACCTTTCACATCAAGAGGGAGTTCTAGGATGACTTGTCACAAATCGCGTATGATGGTTAAGGAGAAGTGGCCTGGCATGAGAACTTATATGAATTCCATGCACTCATGGAGAGCATGGAAGGTTTAATGAAATAGAGATTAATTAGTTGCTCGCACACACACTTCGCGGCCACCCATTGCAATGGTGTGGCATACTGCTTCATAACTCTGTGACTCATTGAAACAATTGAATCATCTAATTGAATCTGGTTTTCACCATTTTGATCCTAAATAACTTGATAAAAAAATTTCAAACAACGGAAGGCCCCACATGAATAACCTATGGAATTCTCATAGTGCTTCAATCTATTCATGTTTGAAGCTCCAAAAAGTTAGACAAAATTTGATTATCTCATGGACAAACTTGAATATTTCCTTACCAAATCACTCTATCCCAAGATGAAGTTGAAGTTCAAACCCCGCTCGACATAATTTGGTGATGGAGCTACGCAATCACAAGCGGAAACAATCTCTATCACAAGTGACTATCCGCATTCCCCTCATCAAAAAAATCCACCACTACAGAGTGATGTGGGAGATCATGTGCAGTCGTCTATTCAACTATCACACTCCCACCCTCACTACTCAATATCTGCATAGATTTGTTTGGGAAGCCCATGGGTTGTCATATACACTTGTCACCTCAACCTCCATCTTTTCATTTTACTTAGCCTCCGGATTGCACTGTCTTGAGTTCTTCCATTCCGAACTTTACACCTATTGTGAATTAGGATCAAGCCATCGATGGAGTTGATGCTTCACAGCCAACCTATGTTCTCATTCATGAAGAGTATCACCGAGCATCTAAGCATGAACCCACGTTAAAGGATGACCTCCTTTTATCTGTGCCTCCTTCGCTTTTTCCTAACATCATTGGTGATTCTGCTATCTCTCATTTTACTTATGTAAATCCATCCACAGATGCATCTACTTCTGATCATTCGCAGAATGCACTGGATGTCATTACATCATGTGATAGTGGAGAGGACAAATTCTTCATTAAAAATTCACTTGATTTTTCATCTCCTTTTCTAGAAATGCAGAGGGTGAACATTCTTGCTTCTCATCTACCTATCTGTACGATTCATCAAATCATGAGGATGCCGACAAACATCCCGAATTTTTTGATCTTGGTTGTCATGATCTTTGTACTTCTTCATCTAATCACGATGTTGATTCACTCGTTGTTATCTATCCAAGACACTAATCTCTGATGATCTATCTATCGACGAAGTGGAAACCCCATAGGCTATTAAGGCACTTCAGCCTGAGATAGTGGTTGTGTCAAGCCCTTGTTGTCCTGAGGTTAGTTCCACTTCTGATCAAAAAAAATTTAAACACCCGAGACTCTGCATCACTCATCTATATGCACTAAATATCAATCGAACACCCAGATTTCTCTTCCTCCACTCGAATCAAATGATACCATCGCTCAAGATTTGGAGGAATCTTACACATTGAGTGTGGTTGCAAATCGCAAGTTGTCAGACTTTCTCATGTTCACTCATATGTCATAGTACAAAGAGTGTGCATGTTTATCATCTACTGCAATGTGTCACATCACCATGTTAAGTCCATAGAATGTCTGTATTGTGCATTCACCTTTTTCTTTTGTGTGGATGTTTTAGAACTCGAAGCGTGTTGGTGTGCATTTACATATCTTTTGTGTTTGCTGGTTCACTTGACTGTGCTTCTCGCGAACCATGCCTTCACCAAAATGCACCAGCCAATGCGTTAGTGGATGCATTGGAAATATCACTTCACGTGGGTAGGCCCATGCACTATCTAGCATAGGAGTAGGAGTAGTCTTTACTTCTTGCTTTTCGTATCTTTCTAGTTTGCATGCTTGTTTTCTTGCTTTCTTTCTTGTTTTGGTTTTCTTACTTTTCTTACTTGTTTTTCTTTCACTTTACTTCTGCTTTTTGGTTATTTTCTTTCCTTGCTTCTACCCATAGGTTAGGCTCTCGTGAAACCATGTTTGGCTCTTAAGACATGCCGGGCGAATCTAAGAGGACGTCTACAACTATCAACATCTAGTTATCTATTATCCTCTCTCTTTATGAAGAACTTGTTGTATTTAATCGATGACGCCTTGATGGAAAATACATTCTTGTCGGTTCTTTGGGTTAAACCTTTCCAGCTCAATCAAGTAGAGTAAGGTGAGGGGGAAAATCTTAGCAAGTATGTCAAAGGTATACATAACATACTTCTATGAAGGAACAACCTATTATGCTCTGAATAATTTGGGATCCCTCTTCTACCTCTAAAATAAATAAGTTCCTACACATGGTTCTTGGAAAAATGAAAACTGAAAATATGAAAATATGAAAATTAAAAAAAAAATTATTAAGGCGGAAGAAGAGAAAGGCATTCTATTGAGCCTCCAGATTGCACTATCTTGAGTTCTTCCATTCCAATGTCTACACCTGTTGTCAATGAGGATCAAGCCATCGACGAAGTTGATGTTGTACAACCAACCTATGTTCTCATTCATGAAGAGTATGACTGAGCATTTGAGCATGAACCCACATTGAAGGATGACCTCATTCTCTCTACGCCTCATCCACCTTTTCTTGACATCATTAGTGATTATGTTATCTCTCCTTTTACTTATGTAAATCCATACACAGATGCATCTACTTCCAATCATTCGCAGAACGCACCAGATGTCATTACATCATTTGATAGTGGAGAGGACAAATTCTTCATTGAACATCGACTTGATTTTTCATCTTCCTTTTCTGGAAGTGTAGAGGGTGAACATTCTTGCTTCTGATCTACCTGTTTGCGTGATTCATCAAATCATGAGGACACCGACAAACATCCTAAATTTTCTGACGTTGGTTGTCATGATCTTTGTACTTCTTCATCTAATCATGATGTTGATTCACTTGTTCTTATATGTCTAAGGCACTAGTCTCTGATGATCTATCTATCAACGAAGTGGAAACCCCGTAGGCTATCGAGGCACTTCGACCTGAGCTGGTGGTTATGTCAGGCCCTCATTGTCCTAAGATTAGTTCCACTTCTGATCAAAAAATTTGTGAAACACTCGAAGCTATGGATCAGTCATCTATATGCACTAAAGATCAACCAAACACCCAGATTTCTCTTCTCCACTCAAATCAGACGATCCCATTGCTCAAGCTTTAGAGGAATCTTACACATCGAGCGTGCTTGAAAATTGCAAGTTGTGAGTCTTTCTCATGTTCACTCATATCTCACAGTACAAATAGTGTGCATGTTTAACATCTGCCACAATGTGTCACATCACCATATTAAGTCCACAAAATTTTTTTCTTATGCATTCACCTTTTTCTTTTATGTGGATGTTTTAGAACTCGAAGCATGTTGGTGTGCATTTATATATCTCTTTTGTTTGTTTGTTCACTTGAATGTGCTTCTCGTGAACCATGCCTTCACCACCATGGGCCAGCCAATGCGTTAGTGGTTGCATTGGAAATATCACTTCACGTGAGTAAGCCCATGCACTATTTAGCATAGAAGTAGGAGCAGTCCTTGCTTCTTGCTTTGCTTTTCTTTGTAGTTTGCATGTTTGTTTGCTTGCTTGCTTTCTTGGTTTGGTTTTCTTGCTTTTCTTACTTGTTTTGTTTTCCCTTTACTTCTTCTTTTTGTTTTTTCTCTTTCCTTGCTTGTACCCATAGGCTAGGCTCTCGTGAAACCATTTTTGGCTCTAAAGACATGTCGAGTGAATCTAAGAGGACTTGTACAACCATCAACATTTGGTTATTTGTTATCCTCTCTCTTTACGAAGAAGTTCTTCTATTTAGTTAATGATGCTTCCGAAAGGGTTAGACTCGCTTTTCATGAAACAAGGTCCATAGACAGAGCTGGAGTTCTACCATTATGTCAGCAAGTGTTGTAGTGGCTACAACCACCCTCCAAATTTTTTCCTCGCATGTAAATTTCGGAGCCTACCTCGGATCCTACGATCAATTATGCTTGGTCGCTTGTTGGTAAGCTGATGATTTGAAGCTCCCCTGCTTGATCTTAAGAGTTTTTCTTGTTCTCATCTTCATGTAGCATGTGTCATATTTGGGAACAAGGGTTGTTGTTTGTCATCCAAAGGGGATGTTGCCTTGCTTCAATGTAATTGTGTGCATATGAGTGGTTTTCATCACATAGACATGTTTCACACTCACCTCACGGACTCACGCCACAAAGGTTGTTGCATCAAGCACAATATCTCTTATGTATTCTAGATGGTTTAGATTGTGTCACTAAGTATCCATGTGTGATTACAGTCGAGTCTTATCAATGTTTGCATATGTTTCACTAATCTCACACTTAGCTATTCTCCCAAGTAACCTAGCCTCATCCAGCTTCCTAGAACTATGCACTTTGTTTATGCAACCATTAAGCTTCCTCCCTTTCTGGTTGAAACCCCATAAATGCGTAGAATATTCCAGCTACACTGCACTCAAAAATTCAATAGAAGTGTCCCCCTAGGACCCCTGTCCCATAGCAGTGCTTTGAGCCTCAAAACTATGTAGTGTTGTCCAAGTTTTATTATCAGTATTCCATCGATAAATTGCACAGATGGACCTCCTAGGGCCTCATTTGGGAATCAACAACTGCCCACTAAACTTTCGTAGGTCTACTTATCAATGACTACAGGAAATGGTGACATGCTGAAATCACTCTCAAGGAATTGAGGAGAAGGATCAAGGAACTGAGTAATGGAAAAGATCATGATCGCATGCAAACTTTGTCAGATGCATGATCATCTTGAGGCTAAGTATGGTAAGTACGTAACATATTTTGAAGTGAACTTCTTAGTTGAGTTTGTAGGACTTCTTGTCATTGTCATATCTCCCCGTCCTCAGTAACATTCATGCAGGAAAACATGAAAATTCATCTTATGTGTTTCTTCTACATGTCTTACTTATTTTTCAATTGTTTGACCAACTATCGTCTTTCACATGTTGATTGATATGTCATGCTTGCGACCTCATTCTGGTGATGCTTAAGGTTGGTTTGAGTTGTGTTCCCTAGGTAAAAATATATCACACTCAGGCACAATGTTGTATGCACTATGGCGCAAGTGTCATTGCAATCATTAAATGATCTATCATAAGTGTAACTCTTGTTGCTCGCACCATGAGTTAGTCACACTGAGTATATGTTGTCTTGATGATTTAAGGTTTCTTTTCGCCGAGTCATGTTGAGTGTGTGTTCATAAGGTTATGTATGCACAAGTTTAATCATTCACACACTTAGTCATTTTGCTAAAATTTTGACGACCAGATCACCCTCCAATAGGCGGACCTTCGTTGAGATGCATTGTGTAGTTTCAGTGCTCAGTGAACATGTACTATTGCACATAATTGCACAAATCTTGAGATTGTCTCCTAGGCAGCCTGCACTGCATAATACTTAAATCGACCTGACCAATTGTCATCTAGAACAACGTAGAAGTTCCTCAGTAGGCCATCTCAATCTGCGCTGCCCCCAAGTAAATCAAGCATCCCTCTTGCTTGTCAACTAGAGAGTTTGACCGGCCAATCACCCTGAGACTCACTCCCCTCAAAAATTGCACAAAAGTTGTGGCTCTTTCCTGCTCTGCTAAATGAGAAAATTATGTAGACATGGAAGACAAACACCAAGTGCCTATCCCTATCTTCCTCTAGAAATTGCATATTTTTTCAAGCCAGCCACCCAGACAGCTGGCCAAATGCTCACCCAGAAAACTGCACAAATTTCATGAGAAAGGTCCTCAGCTACCCAACATCCCACTCAACTCAAAAATTGTGCAAACATGTTCAACAGGTCAACCTCCCAACAATTGCATAGTTTTAGTCTCCAACAATCTTGTAGCCCTCTCCCATATCCCCTCGGGAATTTCATAGTTATTTTTGCCAAGCCTCTTGTAGCCCATAGCAAGATCCCTCCTGAACGTGCACAGTTTTTACTGCCAAGGCCCTCTGCTACCTGCACTGCTTCCCTCCATAAATTGCACATATATGTCCTCAAACTGAGCTAGATACTATGGATAGTCACTGCTGATCCAGATTGTCCTTCTCAATCACCCAATGACCTCTGCACAATTATCACCAGTAGTGACCAGAGCTCACATCCCAGCTTGAAACTTCCGTCATGCAATTTCATGGCATTTTCCTCTCTTCCGGTCATCTACATCTGAAAGTGAACAACCATGCATCATGTTAGACTAGGAGGTTTATGGATTTGACGTCATCTCATCATGAATGGTTGTAGACACAGGTACATGAATAGACACGATACAATGATAGATGAGATGCACAAGGAGAGTACATGCAAAAGTATGTGTACATGAACGGATGAACGAACGATGCATGCAAGAATAACTTTTCATGAATGGATGAACATGCGAAGATGTGTTCGCGAACCTGTGAAGGAACGAACATACAAGGATGTGTTCAAAGAAAGATGAATGAGGCAACATGCAGAGAGCTAATTTCGTGAACAGTCGAACATGTAAAGCATGCCAAGGTAAAAGCAAGGAGCAATTTGTACATGAAACATCAATTGAACGCAATGACCATCGAGGACTCCGCACACCTTCCTATGTGGAGGTGAAGCTGTGATACACCAAGATGATATCCATCACTCAGCAGCATTACAGCTCAACATGCACACCACCACCAACATGAACATATGAGCACTATTATGTCGAGTTGTGTCATGAGTCGTGTTGGCCACATCACTACTATGGGCCATATTGTTGTAAATCAATGTAATGAAATGTGGAAGTTCAAGACACCCACATGTAATCTGAGGAGTCATGTAATATGAAATGTCATGAAAGTAAAATAGTCATAAGGAAATTTGAACGGTCACAAGGGCTAGTTTTACCCTTGGCTATAAATACTCCTCATTTGTACATGCAAAAGACTTTTCACCATGGTTCCTCCCACAAGCCTTGAGAGTATGTACTCTTTTCTTTCAGTAGTGAGTAGTGGCTCTAATGCCCTGCCCACGGAGTTAGTGAAGTATGATGTATTGATGTGCCTTGGAACTTTCACTTAATTCACAATCATGTTAACAGGCCAACACGTTTTCACACATGTGTTGTAACTTTTTATAAGATTAATCTTGAACACTTGTAATACATGTTGCTTTAACCTGTGTTTAACTCTTGAATTCATTCAAATGTTCTAATACATATATTAATGAAAATGTGTTGTATAAGTTGCTAACATTTTCCTATTCATTTTCCTACCTGTGTTGGTTACCTCCCTGGACATCAGAAAAAGCCTCTCACATAAACTTTTTATAACGATCGTCGCACTTGTGCGGATAAACCTGTTGAGTGTAGTAACTATTATTTCCCTTGTGTGTTATAATTGTCGCATCCATTTGGATTGCTCCTCTAGAAGATGTGCATGTCCTGTTGTGTTGTGTGTTTCTAACAGAGATGGTGCTTCCTCCCATCTAACTTAGGACTCACTCCCACCCTCCCTCTTCTCTGAAACAACCTTGACACAATTAACACTAGCACTCACTACGCGCATGAACCTCGTTCTTTGAAGACAAATCAGACCACTCTCACATGTTGTAAAGCAAGAGCTAAGGCATATCTTAAGATAATGGAAACTAGGCCATCATACCAGATGGGACTCCTACACTAAACAGTGTGGGGTCTAATTGGGTCTACATACCAGGGAGATCCCTTGATGTTGGTGGGTTTAGCACCATCAACACCTTCATATTTGACTGTAATATGAATAATATTATTTTTAGATATCACTTCTTAACAAGATATTGAGGATGAGGGATTAGACATCTCCCTCATTCTAAAAAGTGGAGAGCAATTATAATTCTTTTTCATTCAATTACTTCATCTATCTAAGTAAAGATGATGTAAAATTAAGGTAGGAATGGAATTATTTTATATATATTTAATATTGAATTTATTTTTCTTATTATTTATTTTTGCTAATGTATGCATTTTTGTTAATGGGGAGGAATTGAGGATGGAAGCCAATCATGTTTGAACTATCCCTAGGGGCATCCAAGCTTTGTAAAATCCTATTAACAAAATTATATTATGGGTAAATTGTTATGACATCAAACAAGTTGACTTGCCGAACATAGATTCAGCCTAGTTATCTATACACACACAAATTTATTTTTAAATAAAATGTTATGGAACAAAATGACAGTTTTAAAAACATAAAATTTGAATATTTTCAATTTATTAACTTTTAAAAATAAATATAAAATCATTAAATATGAAATTATTAGTTATATAATTATATATATCTAATTTAATTTTAATATTAATATTTATTTTTTTATTTTTTATTTTTTTTAGATAGAGGTGTTTTTACAGAAAATTGCATATATTTATGTGATGATATTGATCAACTTCTAGTAAGATCAATATAGTTTATGAGACTTAATATGGAAAGAGATTATTCAAAATTATTTACCATTTTATTTATATGTTTAAAGGTATTAAAAGAAGTGCTCCAAGACAACTATAATATTTGAGACTTAAAAAGTCAAGAGGCTTTTAATATCATAGATATTTCTATAATTAGGTAGAATTTAAGTATACAAAGCATAATCCAAGAGAAAGTACATTTCTTCTTCAACCCTCTTACCGCCCTAAAGTTAGCAAACTCTTTCATCCTTTGGTGTTTCTAGAATTGACCACAACCAACTCCACTATGAAACTCATAAGAATTTGTTCTTATTTTAGCAATGCTTATTTTATTCTTAACATTGGTTAAGATAAGGAGGTGCTTTTTATTCTCAAGATTTGGGTTGATCATCTCCTTATAATATCTTAGTTTACTTTTTCCCACGACTCTTTATAACCCCACAGTTTCTCCTTAAATTTTAAAATAATAGTATTTTTAATATGTCCTTATTCTACAAAATTATATCCTCATTTATCCCCAAATGGTGATTTCAGTACTAGCCATCCTTATGTCATCCTTGCTTGAGCTGAAGGTGGGGGGTTTCACTTAGAGTTAGAAGAAATTTTATGAAATCTTTTGGCTTCCTTGTAACTTAATTTATTCTTATATATAAGACATCTAGTCATAGCCATGCTTTAAATTAGGAAACTAGGAGATTTATTATTCATTTAATATTGAGATTGTAGGTTATAAATTTCTTTTGGATATCTTCTATCTTCCTCCATGACTATGTGGACATACAAAAATCATAAAACTCATATTCATAAAACATAGTAGGACTAAGGAGACTTTCTAAGATGAGTTTAAATTTATCCTATATGCAAAGATCTACTTATTACAATTGATGTCAAGCCCATAGCAAAGTTTCCATCATTCATTTATCCATTTCCCATTGCTATAATCTCAATGGATCGTTTTATGGATATTGATTCCAAGATAGTTGTATGAAGAAACTACCTTCAAGTAGGTTTTTTGAGATATGAAAGTATCATATGTGAATTTTTTGGATTTAAATCAGCATAAAGTAGAAGAGTTATGACTATACCAATGAAAGTGGAATGTGGGTCCAAAACAACCTGCACCTTCCAAACACTCTTGTAGCAAAGTAGAAGAGTTGTGACTACACCAATGAATGTGGAATATGGGCCCAAAATAGCCTGCATCTTCCAAACACTCTTGTAGCAAAGTAGAAGAGTTGTGACTACACCAATGAATGTGAAATATGAGCCCAAAACAACCTGCATCTTCTAAACACTCTTGTAGCTTATCAACTTATATGCCAAACAAAGAAAGGGATAAGAGACACCCTTACTTGACTTTTATATTACATTCAACTTCTTCTACAAAATAAAATTTATTGTATGACATCTAAACTAATTTATCAAACAAAATATTTTATTATTTGAGCATTCATTTTGTTAACCTGGTATTCTTAAATTAAAATTTATAATTATAACATTTACATATATTC
>APFE030023093.1:0-56038 GCA_000404065.3 Pinus taeda | reverse complement strand
TTTATACATTGAAGTTAATTCTTTATCTATATTTCTACATAATTGAAAAAAAAACGAGCATAGATCTATCTTAATTCCATATCTACCACCGTTGAGAAAGCTCAAATATACCAAGATGTAAACAACTTTTTTAGTACACATTTTGAAGAAAGGCTTGCACTTAGAGATATTTGATTCCTCTCATCACTTGGTAAATACTTAGTTAAAATCGATCCATGCCAGGGTATAAATTTGGTGCATGAAGTAATTTTTTTTATTTGTGTATACTTATTTGAAATTTGAAATTTATGGTTTGAAAAATGAGGTAGTTGTGTTGATTTTGAAATGGTCTATATTATATGGTTATATAAAGAACATATGGGTAGATATCCATCAAATGATGGTTAAATAAAGAAAATAGGGGTAAATACTCATCAAATTTGACACTTGATTTATGCTAGTTCTTAATAATGTTATTTATTGTAGAATTGAGGCTTCTGTGATCCATCATAGTTATAAGAAGAGTTTCGGTGTAAATCACATAAATAAAGACTTTTGCTGACGCGCTTCGAACCAACTAGTGTGGTTCATCGTCAGGACAAGTTGAAGAGACAGATCTAGTTTGGCGCTTTAAATAGTGCAAGCAGAGATACCAACAGCTACCATCGATTAACGTCTAATTTAGACCCAAGGACCTTGATAAATTATTATTATTCTTATTGTCATTATTATTCCCGATATTTATTATTTTATTAGCGGAAATAAGAAGAATAAGGTAAAAGGTAAAAAAATAAAATAAAATAAAATACTAGTTTATTTATTTAAATTCTTAAAAATAATTATATATAACTATCTTTATCTTTAATATTCCCTATTATATTTATGGTATTAGGATAAATTAGGTAAATAATTACCATATTTACTTAAAGTTGGTTTAAAAAATTAGTTAATTACATTATTTAATAATTATTATATATATGCATGTATACTACATTCAATGAAAAAGAGTTGGTATCCAAGAATAATAAAATATTAATCTATAATAATGTATAAAACTAAAATACAATAACTAAATCCTAAATGACCTTTATATATTAATATCCATAATAATAATATATATAAACTATGTAAGTTAATCTCTTAAATATAAACTAGCATGCCCAATGTAATCTTAACACCTAATATTACTAAATATTTTACTTATATTTAAGGGACCAAGATAAACTAGGTAAATACCATACTTACCTAAGGTAATATTAGCTTATTACATTATTTATTAATTATTATATATGCACATATAAATATAACTACATAAGTAAAAATGAAGAATAATAAAATATTAATAAATAATAATGCATAATACTAATATATAATATCTAACCCCTAATATATAGAAAACAATCAATAATAAATAACCCTCATATATTAATATAATAATAAATATATATCATATAAGTTAATCTTTTAAATAAATATTAACACCTAATATTCCTTGATATCTAATCCATCGTTTCTTCCATGATGGCATTTTCCAATCTACACACAACATTGTGATGATTTGTAGCCTCGACAAAAATGAAGAATAAGGTTCCAACAAGGTTATGGCAAGAGAATGAGTTTGAATCCCAACTAATTCTTCATTTCCTGCGTGGAGGAAATATTACAAATCAAGGAGGTGAAGACCTTGCGTGGAAACTTGGAGTTTCATCGAGTGCAGAAATCGAGGCTCGTGTGATTGCTTTATTGTATTGATTGTGAGTTTGTTTGAATGTTTGTCCAAACTTCTACATGTGTCTATGTTTGTGTTGTATGAGTTGAAGTAGTTTTCTATTTTGGTTATAAAAAGGGTTGGTGATTCTTAAATTAGGAGCCCTAGTGTTCGAAACATCAATTCTTGTGTGTTTTTATTAGTTATAAAAAGGGTTGGTGGTTCTTAAACTGGAATCCTCGGTGTCTGAAACATCAAATATTGTGTAAGGTCAAGTTGTTTCATCAACTGTTGAGCACATTCAATATCCAAACCTCCATCCTATCAACTAACACATAACTAAAAGTGAAATATCTGACAAATGGTGGTTGGTCCATAGGATGACTCATTACTTGACAACTGTTATCTCGGAAGCCCCAACGAGCTGAGTTGTCAATATTGTTGATCCTACAAAGTTAATCAACGATGGTTAGAAGTGGTTACATTTTAAATGGACATCAAGTGACAACTCGAACATGTGGTGGTGAAAGAGCAGTGTTTGCGGGATTCTGATGTGGATGTGGGTGCTGACAAAGACTAGTTAGACAAATATTTATTTGTGTTTTTATTGTTATCCATGTAAGCATTAAGGGAGTGTGTTGGAGGTAATGCTTCCATGTCATGTGTAATTATCATTGTGAGTTCCTACGCATCAGACTAGAAGGTGTTGATTCCAATGTATGAGTTGGAGTCATTATAGATATGTCAAAGTCACTGTATTATGTCTTATATAATTGTAATTTTCTTGATCAATAAGATATTGAAGAGTGATTTGTGTTGTGTACAAATACTGTCTTTTGTCGATCTTAATTTCTAATAAAAATAATGCCCCAACTATTTTAAATTCCATGATATGGATCCGAGGTTGTGACCTTGCTCAAAGGACTTGTGGAAATGGAATGATGGGCTGACTTCTGACTTAGTTGTGATCTATTTCTACTGGTCTACTTCTATAGGATTGCATATGAAGCATCGAAATGTGACCTAGAAACATTACAATGAAATTATTTATGTTTTCTCCCATTTGAAATAATCACATTTCCACCTCGATTTAACACTAAATCGTTGGACTTATTTTTACATTTACCCACAAACTGCATATTTTTTTCTAACAAATAAAATGATGAATTTAACCAAAGTTTGCTTGCAAGAAGATCTCAAAAACCACCATCAAAAATGAGTTTAAGATCCACATTAAAAGGTGTATCAATATTAATATCCACATTTAAGAAACCCAACAGATAGAGAGCCTGCTAACTGAAAATTTAACCTGAGTTATCGTCAACAATTATCTCAAAATATGAAAAACCATAACCTAGTAGTTTTCAATTTTAACATGAATTTTCATGGTCATGGAGACATAGGAATCTAACTAAATTTTCATTGGTAGAGTCTAGAAATCTGCTTCCCCCGAATGACAATTACAGCTTCAATGAGGATCACAATGCGAAAAAAAAAAACACAGAGCCTTTGAACATGAAAGAGACACTCCACCAAATTCTATTGAGGCTAGGACTCATTAGAAATGTGCTTACTGATATCATGTTAATAAATTTCCTACTAACAGTCTCTAATCCAAGTTTATGTCACAAGATCTCAAAGTAAATGGCATGATCTCAGCATTTAAAACGTAGCCAAACTAGATCCACCAAGGTATGTACACCAGACTCTTGAGCATTTAAGTCCCATGTCACTCATTAATGGAGTAATCTAGTGACATCACAATTCATCTCACAAATCGTGCCCTTCAGAAAACTGAGGCTTCCCCTCAATATAGAATGTCGATGTCTTTTTCACTTAACCAAGTTCCTAGGGGGCATTTTTTATTCTTATTCTTGACACGTGTTGCACAAATTTGTTATTTTTAACATCGTCAATTAATTTAGCATAGGAAAGTAACATCTAATCAAAAGAAATCATGGGTACCATCTGATCAACCCTGTGGATTGTACATGCCATGATGATGCACACGCTCGAAACCCGTACCTGGGGATGTGGCACTGGGCTGAAATCAAACATAAAGTTTCATTAAAAGTATAATGTTAACGAAATAGAATTGAAAAAATTTCAACAGTACAAAATAACTATTGCAACTCCATTGATCATAGATGTCACTAATGCAACACAACGCTTAGTCTTCTGGAGTGGGCTCCTCCACAATTGGACACGCCCAGTCATCTGGGTTGTCTGACTCACTACATCCCAGTGCATGATGGTCTTCCTCCATGCTGCAAGCCTCAACATGCGGGCCTGACGTGTCACCCAGACATCTCTCTAAGGCCTTCGTGTAACTATGATCGCTCATCTCAACATGCTGACTGCCGGTAATGGCTTTGCCATGCCTTCTGTTCAGACCTTCATTAGCTTCCTACTCATCATTGTTGCCCCTATTCCTGTTGCTCGAGCCAGCTCTGTTCGCCTCCTCTGTAGAATTATCCAGGGGAACATGCTGCTCGATATCTTCTATAATGGTAATTGAGACAGTAGCTACTATAACTGGACAGTTCAAAGAGTTACGAAACCAAAATGATGTGGTGTGAGGAGCAAGATGTAGAGGCAGGGGAAAGGTTGGAGTGCGAACAACTGCAGCTTCACGACTTGAGATATGGAGGTCAGCTCTGCCTCTACCACTTCTTGTATCTGGATACCAGCCTACGAAACTGTGCTAGTGGGGATTTTTGGCAGAGGAAGCAAGGGAAGCAGAACTAGGGCTACGCAGAGCAGGGGAACGAAAACTTTCACCTCGCGTGCCACGACGTTGACTATGCATACGATGGCGGACCATGGCAGATATGGGAAGAGGGAGAAAGTCAGCAGGAGCAGAAGAGGAATTGACAGAAGAACTATAAGAGGAAATTACAGAGGGCTGGAGGTTGTTAGTCGAATTGCAGAGGTTGGTGTGGGAATGGGGGAAGCCATTACCCAAATCAACGCAACTCACAAGCCAACATCTGTGGCCAGTGCTGGTGCATTCATTCGGCTCTCTTGCCTGCGGAGGGTAGACACCGTGAATCAAGGGCAGAATAATAGGCAAGTTCTCCGTCTCCATGGTTAAGTGGGTAATGGCCCTGCCTCAACTAGTGAGGGAATTAAATGGCTCTTGCGAGGTGCCATGAATGCCATTTAGGGTGGCATTGGAAAGGTTGTAGAGGGCCATGTGGTCGCCCCATCTGCCATCGCTCCGTCTAATCAACTTAACTACCGTAGTTAACACCCACAACTGGGATATTACTTACTCCATATTGTATGCATTAAGAAATATGTTTGAAAACCAGAAAAAAAAAAATAGAGAATGAAATAATAAAACTAAGATAAAATAAGCATTGAAAGTAATATTATGTAGTTAAAAAAAATTAGGTGTAACAACAACTAAATAAAACCACTTGACACCATACAAATTATTGAAAACCACTTGAAATAATGAAAATTATTGAAAACAACTGGAAACCATCCAAATTATTGAAAACAACTTGAAACCATGGTTTATTGTAATTTTTTGAAACCACTTGAATTATTGAAAATTATGAACCTTCTTTTAATTTTAATGCTTTAATATAACCCATAAAAACTAAGGATCTGATTTAACGAAAGAAAACCATTGGAACATAATTTCCATATATTATTTACATGAATTACAATTCATGGAATTTTATTTAGAAGAGGGATTAGAAGAAATATTTGTCACATAGATGCTCCAAACCCTATAAATATTAGTTTTATTAATGTTTGATATCCAAAATAGGAGTTAAAATCAAGAAAATGTTGCAAGATCTAGAAGGAGCGACAATATCTCTATTTCCAATGTGCATGAACTGAGAAGACATTCTTTGTTAAACATATATTTAACATCATTAAACTTTTGTAAAATTTATCATTATATATAACATTTAATGGTTCTTTGGATCCTAAATTATGATCGCTACCTTTGAAAACCTCACAATTTTCTTCTTTCAATTCTCACATGAAGGTTATGAGAATTAAAAAAAAAAAAAAACAAATTTTTTAAAGACATATAAAGTGTAGTGTATATTCATGCTTGCACAATAGAGGAGTGTATTATTCCATATAACTATAATTCCCCATGAAAGACTCATGTTATTAATCAATATTAAATTCATAAATAATAAATGGAAAAGAAATAAATTAGCATGCATATTGATGATATGCTAGAAATGTTTACAATGATAATATTCTTAGACTGTGGCAATCTAATGTCGATTAAAATCATCAAGTCATTTCTCAACATATGTAATCATGAAATATATTGAAAAATATGGTTCAAAAAAAAAAAAAAAAATCTTTATTTCAAATTTTGTCAATATTTGATGAAAATAATTGAAAACATATTTTCACATGCATATAAAATGTTCCTTGTAGAAACATATAGTTTTTTAAATCCTTTTACCCATCCTTGAGCCCTACTTGATTGTTGTGCTAAAAGTTTCATGTACGTTCTCCCAAAAAAACACTCAAATCATTTGTGCCCCTCTTCACCACAAATGATACAATGTACATTCATTGTTAGTAAGACCTTGAAGCATCTTCCTTGTTCTCTAAATCCACTAAAACCTTTATCTCTTGATTTCTTTTAGTTTTCTTTTCAACTATTTTAGTGTCCTTCTCATCCCACATCTCTTCCACATTTTATTTGGAATTCTGAAATTATCTATAGTTACGATAAGTTCTTCCTTTAAGAAAGATATTCTTACTATTATGTTATGGTAATTTTAGTTACACGTTTTAAAACTTTAAATGATATTGTGCTTCTACTCAAGAGAATTTTTCCAAGTAATTTGATTTTGTATAGTAGGATTTCAAATATTAACATAAAAATTACTTAAATAGGTTCCTTATTGTATCATGGAGTGTATATTTATGTATTGTATGGTTTTTTTAGTCACAATTTATCTTATAGTTGATTAAATTTGTATTAACTTATAGATATAAATTTTGTTTAATATAATGAAATAAATTTGGCCCTTCAATTTGGTAATCACTAGCTTGATTTTTCAAGAATCTTGAATTCTCTCAGATTCAAAAGATTCCCTCTAAAATATGTAAATTTAGAAGTTTCCTATATAAAAAATTAAACTTAATTTCTATTAATCTGTAGTTCAAAATATATTCAGATTATTATACCAATGAGTAGATTTAAGTAATTGACATTGGATTTAAATAATATAAATATTTTCTATATGATATATATGAAAATAATGTAATACTTTTCTTGTTACTGTAGGAATCACTTTTAGGTTTGGATTCATATAGCCTTTTAAACAAATAAAAAATTGTTGCTAAGAATAAGTAAATTTGAAATAGTTCTTGAAATTCTTCACTTTTTTGTAGAACTCACTTTTAGTTTAGGATCTATATACTCTCTTGAAGAAATGAAAAATTGTTGCTAATAATAACTACTTTTGAAAAAGGCCATATGCTTCGCATAGTAAATGGAGACATTATTCATCTATCAAAGTAATTTAAAAAAAACGAGAATATTGTATTTGATTAACCATCTATAGAAAATATTTAACCACACATTATAACTATATAATACATATTTCACACATAGTTGCACTTCAAACACTTTTTATGTGCACTAGATTCACCTTGCACACACCATCTCTACTAATCAATTTTCTATACTAACCATTAGAATTAGAGTAATTGAGTCTTATATTTTCGTTTGAAATTTTGCACACAGACATATGCTGACATCGTATAATTAGGAAAGAAGTAAGTGGCCCATCATCGACACATCATTTCCTTTCTTGCAAGGAGAAAACATCACATAGTGTAATTAGGGGAATTCTATTAGAGGATAATTAACCACATATCCACATACTTGCAATTCAAACACTTTGTATATGGACTAGATTCACCTTGCACACACCATAACTGCTAATCAAGTTGGTTTACTGATCATTACATGTAGAACGATTTCTTATATTTTACTTTGAAATTTTTCGCATAAACATATGCTCACATAGTATAATTAGGAAAGAAGTAAGTGGCCCTCATCCACACATCATTTCTTTTCTCATAAGGAATAAAAATCACATAGTTTAATTAAGGGAATTGTAAAGGATCACTACATATCCACGTCAATTCACACCTTGTATGCTCACAATTTCACTTGCACACACATTCACCCCACACAGTAAGCTCACTTACACTTTGTATAAATGGTATCCTCTTTTCGGAATATTTGTACCTATGTTATTTGAGCTTATATTTTGTTGTACACGCTAAGATAAGTAAACACTTTCTAAAAACAATCTCAACCTAAACTAAATTCCCCAAATAGTCCACAATATAATTTATAGTTTATGTTAGGGCCATGGCGATAGGTAGAACATAAGCCATCATGGTCTTTTTTTCATATTAAAACATAAAAATATGTCTTATAGGGAGCTTAAAATCCTGCGTCATCTAGTGACAAATCCGATTCATGGAGAGAAATTCATGAAGGGCGTAAGGCCTAGGTGCAAAATTATCATAGACCTTCATGTTGTCTCTTGACAAGAGTTAGGGGTTCTGGGTCCAAAACTCACAACCAGAAGCTAAGATTCATCCATTCCCACTAGACGCAGGTAACTTAGTGGAAAAATATTAGGGAATCTTTACCTGTAGGTTGACATTCGGGAGATCCTAGACCTAAGGTGATCCTGGTCAGGCTACTGGAAGCGTCACAAATTCTTTCGGGATGTATCCATAGTACGTTTCACCACTATAACTTTCTCCATACCTTGGTTGATTTTTTGGATACTAGAAGCATTTTCAGTGAAATTTATGACATGGCTCTAGTACCCTATTCTAAAATATTCATAAGGCCTAGTTACTACTTGAGTTGAAGGGATTTAGGTATTTTTACGAATTTGTATCATATGTAAAACCTCAGATAAACGTTTTCCGGTGATTTTTTCACACATTAGAATTAAACGGAAAATTAATCATTTATTTTTCGCTTTCCTTATTTATGTGATTCATTTGGTTTTCCTAAATAAAATGTATGTGTTAAAGTATGGTTACAAATGAAATAGTCTCAGATGTTGCTGATTTATTTCCTTTCTTGCCAACAAATTTATTTCTCAAAATAGAAAGCTTGTCATTAGTTATATGTTTCATATGGATTATATCATCTCCAGGTGCCTTGTACATACAATTCACAATATCATGAGAAATCCTTTACCTTTCATACATGTTGAAGCTTTTACCCTTCATCATATTCTGAATTACCCTTTTTGTTGACACAGGGACCAATACTATTACTGGCCTAATGTCCTCTTCGACGCATATTTCCCTAAGCTCAAACCCCTTTTCTTTTCCCGTTTCAACTTACAAACCTTGGTCCATGTGACTAGAACCCAACAGTTTCCAAATTGATAGGAGGAATGCTTTTACATTTCATCATATTCTTAATCACCGTTTTTGTTGGCACAGGGACCGATACCTTTACCAGTGTTCTCTTCTTAGAAACATCTTTACCATGGCTGAAAATCCTTTTATTTTCATGTTTCAACTTATAACCCTTGGTCCATGTCAAATTCTGCTAGCTAGTTTCCAATCATCAACTTGTTTTTCATTTAACTTTTCCCTAGGGTTTGTGACTAGAACCCTAGGGTTTCCAAATTTATTTATTTATAGTGAGGAGGAGTTCTTTTACATATCTTCATATTCTGAATCACCATTTTTGTTGACATGGGGACCAATACATTTACTGGTGCACTCTTCTTCGACCCATGTTTCCATGAGCTCAAAAACCTTTTCTTTTCATGTTTCAACTTATAACCCTTTGTCCATGTCAAATTTTGCCACCTATTTTCCTACTATAAAATCACATCATAACCTTCCAACTATGGTGATTTCTTAAATAAAAATGTATATATTTACTATTTACTTGTCTTATGATGATGATTCACTTGACTTACAAATATATATTCTATACCACTATGTGGGGATGGAAATTGAACAACCGCATAAGGGAGAAGATGTGTCCCACCAAAATGATGGACTAGATGATGATTGATATGTGCCCTATGGACTTGATAAACCACTACAGGAACATGTGCCCTATTTAGCTGATGAGTTTTCACTAGAGTACCAACATGTGCCATATCAAGCTAATCAACCAATGGAGTAAGAAGATTTTCCCTATCAAGTTGATCAACCACTAGAAGGACTAATTGTTTCCTCTCAAGTTGGTAGGATAAAGGGGTGGACTATTTGTATCAAATTTGGATGCAAACAGAACAAAGGACTTTAGGGAGCCTATCCTTTCTCTCGATATTATAGGCCATGTCAATAATGTCATTTGACAACATTTTCAGAAAACATCAGTTGTTGCATAAACTCCAATATTACATGGGTTGATCAAACATAAGAAACAAAAACATGCCACAAAGATCTTAGGTGTCCAATATGCTAAAAGAAAGAAGAAACGTATGATTGTCAATGAAAATATATCAAATGCATTCACTATGTTTGGAAAATAAATAAAACCCAATGTTCGAGCTGCATGCAGGGAAATTACAATTGCTATTGTTGCACCAAGTATATGAAGACAACAAATGTTGGAAACAATGAAAAAGTTGCTCCATGTCTCAAGAAAATAATTTCACAAGCATACCAAATTCGGGGTTCAAGTGAATGAAAATGATGAATATGCTTGTTGGACTCTTATCACCAGGCAACCCTAACAAGACATGCTTACAACATCAATCACACCATTTATGGTAGAGTTTTGGGAGATCCATTCGCATTTTATTCCAGATAGAAAGCATGTTGTATGGCATCACACAACTAAAGGTGAGTATGTGTAACATGCTGAGAACATTGTAGAAATGATATAAGTTCCATTGTTCAAGGTGTTTCTGGAAATCAATCACCATGTGAAGATATCCATAAGGATGTTTTAGTAATTGAAGCCATGGTTTATTAGGCCTAATATAATTCGTGACACATGATGTTGTCGATATCATGTTGAATTTCAACTCCATTATGACTCATTCCCAAAGTTTTACAAGAAGAACTATTAGGATGACCCTCCTCAACTTACAATCCCTGATTTTGTTTCATCAATATTATTTAGAAGGGAGCCAGAAGAATTGTATTACAAGAAAATATGTATACGTGTGAGAAGATGCAGTGAATGTGATGATTTGGCATTGTTACAAAGGAACTTTCTTATTGATCCCAACCAGTTTGGATGTCAAATGTCATCGTCACATGGAAGCATTATGAGTATATCGTGGGAAATCGACCATTTTCTTCAACTCTAACACCTAAGAGGATCAACTATGTTGAGGATGAGATTCCTCTTTCACAATTCATTGGGGTGCTTCAAAACTAGATCTATAAATATATCAAACACTCCCATAGTTTGAGGTGTTAAGCATATGAATTTAAGAATTCTTTTGAAGTATTTCAGCCATGCATAATTTTATCAGTGGTTGACTTTGCTGAGAATTAAAAAATTTTCTCCTCAGACAGATATACAGAGTGATTTTTGTCACTAAGAAGTGTCGATATTAGTATAGGTTTTGTACAAACATGCAAAATTAAAAATTGATGGTAGGGATAACACTAATGAGTCACATGATGTGGATTAAGGAGAATCACTTTTAAATCAGTGATGATCGTGAGCATGACACGTTGTTCGTGCAATATTTCTTTGAGCTGATTTATGAATCATTCATGAAGCATTGGATATGGTAAGATGGTTGTGAAGGGAAGTTGAAGTTAGCAAACAATTTTTTTGGTTGAGCCAGCTACACAATAAGACAAAAATCTATCATATTTGGAGCTACTTTGAAACAGGACATAGAAAGGGTGAGCATGATGTTCTAGGGGCTTGTGTGAAGCAAGAACGTAGGACGTACCAAATGAGTCATGGTGAAAATTAACTCAAATAATTAATAGAGGTGGTCAACTGGTGTAGATCCCATTTAGGATATGAAGGTCATGAATCTATAAGGCTTGTGGACAGGTTATTTCGGAATATTGAACTTGGCGATGTGAATACAACCATTCCTTAGTATTGTAATGCTATGGAAGGAACAAGGAAATTATAGTAAGTGCGAAACAAAGGCATGGGGGAAATGTTTTCAATTGAGACAAGCAAGCCTACATGTTTTTGTGATTTTTTTATTGGCATTTGATGGACATAGACTTGATCACAAGGAAAAACACAGGTACATGAAAGGATCAAAATATGTCCCTCTTCATCCAAAGGGACCTTATCCAATTCTGACGTGGCAAGAGATGCACAATTAAGAGGCCATCATTTCAGTCACGATCATGATCTAGTCTCTCATCTTGTAAGGGAAGCTATGTGGCCCATCTATCATTAACAATTTCATCTATAAATTGAAATCTTGAACGTATTTAACTAATACATATTTTGTATTTTGGTTGTAGGCAATGTTTTTCCATCACTTCCCCACCAGAAATGAAGAGAATGTGGTCTAGTATTTGATGCAATGCATAGAAGTGAAAAGTACGTTGGTGAGACCATATGAAGATGGAAAATTCAGATACCAAATTGGTGACATGGTTGTGATGGGAAATTTTTTTGAAAATGTTAAAAACAAATTGATCACATAATTTATAGAGATTTTATGTCTTAATATATATCTTGTCAATACAATCATCTAGTCATAGCATCTCGAATCAATCTCATATAAAGAGAGACAAATAAAGGTGAACCAAGGAGATGGATAATGACATAATCGGATCTTTAGTGTATCATGGAGACTTGCATTTTGATAAGCCATTAGCTAGATGAGTAGATGATGAAAATGGAAAGCCCTGAAGCTGAGTCTATATTAGTCAATTGTAATCTAATATAGTATAAGAGATCTAGAATGTATTATATTTGTAATCTATAAATGTTGAAGTTGAATACTCTTGTAATTTTGAATAGAAAAATGTTTCCCTCTTATCTAGGATGGATTCATAATGATTTACATATATGTTATATAAGATTTAGTTTCCTTGAGGTGCTTAAGTTTCTAAAGTACACCAAATTTCAAGGAGGCACTTTAGAATGAATAGGGATTTAGATTTAGATTTCATTAAAACTTTTCATCTTAAATTTTTAAATTTCATGTGTATAGTATTCATGTTGAGCATGCAAGAAATTTTATAGATCTATATACATGTCATACATATTTGGTTTCTATCAAATCCATTTTAATATGTAACAACCAAGTTGATATATTATTTCACTTAGACTCGAAATCTAACAATCTAGGTTATGAACAATATTGAAATATTTTTATGTTATTAATTGTAAGTATGTCATGTGTCAAATTGATGTAAAATATCGAAAGAGTTACACACATCCTTCATATTGGAATGTGAAAAGAGCAAAAAACTTTCTGTGTGTGTGTGTTATGGCTATTATGCTCTTTTATATAGCCTCAAAAGATACAAAATCGAATAAAAATTATTAGTAGTTTACATATTGAATTCTAAATTAAAATCATCATAGTTTAATATACATTTTATGTGCACTAAAAGACACTTTCCACAAACAAATATAACAACTGAAATTGCTATTTTGTAAAATTTTACTTCTTGAATGTTCTTAATTGAATTTATTAAGTTAAGGAATTGATTGAAACATTTGATAACCAACTAAATTTAGGAATGTTCATAAAAATATCTAAACACATATCATTAATTGTTTTTTGGTATATTAAACTCCAATGCATTTAACATATATCATGTTTTCTGAATAAGTTGTTGTAGATGACCTCAAAAGAACTAAAATTTAATAAAACAAGTTATTAGTTGAACATTACTAGTTGAAGACATCTTTTAAAATTGAATTTAAAATGTATTTCAATCCTATTTGTGTATTTTAATTGAACCATTAACATATATTTTAGTTCATTTTAAGTATCAAAATGACTTTCATCATGGTCTAAGACTATACTTATTTTCTTAGCTTATTTCTTATGAGGTCAAAATTGTTATATTGTTAGCTATGTTTGACAATAAACTATCCATATGAAAATATATTCAAATTACATTATACACATGAAAATCCAAAAACTGAAATAATAAACATCCATAAACTAAAATTATGTTCATGTATCGATAAACTATCGTTGTATGAAATATACAAAGCCTGTATATCACATGTGAATATGCCCTATGAAATGGGCCTGAAAATATACAAACTATCTATGATCCACTCTAGAAAGTATTACTTCTAGAACTCTTATGGGTGTTCCACTGTCCAGAGTGACCATCCATAATACGGTAGTGGAAATATACAAACTATCTATGATCCACTCTAGAAAGTATTACTTCTAGAACTCTTATGGGTGTTCCACTGTCCAGAGTGACCATCCATAATACGGTAGTATAATATAACACATTCAATTTAAAAATAATTAAAACATTATTTGTACAAAATAAACAATTTGGAAATAAATGGTTTTGAACTATACATTTAAATAGTCCCCTACTTGAGACTCAGTCAAGTGCAAATGGAAGTGAGGTGGGATGGGGGTCCAGTCAATCTAGGTTTGGTGTTCCCATTCATGTGGCTCAATACCTCCATACCCAACATCCTAGTCATGTCTCCACATAATTGCAACATCGACACCCTTCTACATTTTCGCTTGTGTACACAATGGCAAAGACGAATTGTAATTATTCTACGAATTAATCAACATGTATACATGTAACTTAAAAAAAGAAAGTGTTGAAATATAAAGGATAAAAAGCCTCACCTCAACTATTAGTCCATGAGTGTTATGAGGTGGAGGTGGAGGTGGAGGCAATTGAAACATGGAAACATACACTAGAGGAGGAGGATGTGGCTAGTCAACATCCCCCTCAGATAACCTTAGAAGCTCGTCTATGTATTTGGGTTGTGCATGCATGTTATCATGAAATCATTAATATAAATGCAATTTGATACAAACTTATTAATATAAATAATTTAAAATTTGATGACAAGAGTCAAAAGTTTCATATATATGTACTTGGTTTGTGTCACATGGGTCATGCACCCTCTAAGTGTCACGGATGGTACCATGAAACGTACGTGCATATGACAAAAGTTGGTCATGCTCTAGAATCGTAAGATATGAATCATTATGTAATGAACCCGGTGGGCCATGAGGCAGTAAAGGTGGTCTGCTCATCTCTCCATGCAATGCAACATGTATAATGACCAATGTCCTTTGCATGTTATCTGCAATGGTATGCCTAGTATTAGCGCTAACCTATGACAAATTCTCTAGCCCCTTTGGAAATGTCATTCTCCAAGATGGTTGTGAAAATAACTTATGAGGTGGTGCTACATGTGCAGGGTCCCACCAAGCCTTGACACCTTCATAACTACATCTGAAGTCAGTTCCATAAAAATTATATCCATTGCTAGTGTAATACGGCCTCATATGTAGCACAAATTCTACATATATATTATTTTCAAAGTAAATTGGGACCTGATCATGGTAAGGGAACTGGCCCCAAGCTCTAATTAATTTATTATAAACAAAAAGGGGTGCATCAACTTTCTTATGATATTTTAGCACAATTGGACCAGCATGTCTAGCACGACATTTCAAAGGGATTTTAAAACAATCCACGTGAATATCAATGATCCTGGTGGTGTCTTTCATAGCCTTCCAATTATGTGGGCCTCTAACCTTTAGCCTCCTAATCCTATGTATTGAATATAGGAGGTGGCTTTCTGGACCCTCTCTTTGTTATAGGTCAATCAACTTGTTGATGCTATCCAACATCAAAAACAAACTATGCCTAATAGGTGAACTAGCAGAGAATTTACCTAGCTCTCATGTGATCCATGTTTATTGGGCCCTAGTATCCTCAATTGTGATACTGGCCATAGCATCATTCCATGAAGGGATCGACACTACACTTTGATCTTCATGTTAATTTTGTTAGGGATATATTGTTCTTCGCTTTGATAATTGCATTTCTTCATTTACAAATTCATAACATCATAACATTATTCAGATTTACATCATCATTTAGCAACATATGAGAATATATAGAAAGAACAATATAATCATCATCAATGGAGTGAAACATAAAGGAACAGTAGGAGAAGATAGTTCACATATAGAGACAACATGATTGGTTGGAGACCAGGGAAAAACCCACTATGGTGAAAACTCTTTCAAATTAATTTTCTTATTAGATCGTCATTGAATGATTCAACAAAAGAGAGTACAATGATCCATATCTTCATACATAGAAATATCCTACAAAAATCAACTAAAGAATTATCCTTAAGATGAACCGAACCATGCTCATACTCAAAAACCCTAATTCAAAAGCCTACAATGAACTATCACTATCTACAACCAACTGTCGAGCAATGTGGTCAATGTGTGAAAACATTGGTAAACAAAAAGATATAACTTTATGTCCTAGTTGCAAGGAGGAAGTGGTCATATGAGAGACTGGTAGCTTTCATTCACTCCCTTGAGCTTGCAAGGTAGTGACTAATCAAATATATCATTTGGTAAGCATGTGAGTAAGAAAGAAAACCACAGAAAAATACATGCGAAATTCGGACCTTGCAAGTTCACCTTTGAGCGAACCCGTTTCTCGGTGACCCTGTCTTAGACCTGTGCGAGCCAAAAAAAATAAAGAGAATAGAAAAATGATCCATGATGGTGTGAAAATGTGGTAGGCGTCACTTTTATTTATAACCTTCCATCGGTGTCCAATTTTCTCTAGGGATGACCTAATCAAATATGCACATGTGGTCTCATAATTTAAAAGTATATTTTTCCTTGTCCAAATTTGATAATATTTATGTAATTTTTGGTCCTCTCAAAAAGAGGAATTCATTGCAATAATCATCTCCATCAAAGGAGTTGTACAAAGAGGAATTTGGCCCTAGTTTCAAAATTTAACACTTCCTCTCAACTAGGGTGAATTCCACCTGCATCATGTCATGTGTATCCTATCATAAAACGATATACAATATCAAGTATATCATCATCACTTAGCGTCATTGTTCATCTCGATTCATTTATTTATTATTCCTAATTATCTCTTGATTATCCCTTCTCATATGATGAACATTATCAAATCTATAAGAATAATAATAATTTGACTTTAGAGGGGAGCTCAATCTACCACCCTCTATCCATCGGGGAACCACTACTGCCACCCAAAATATCTTTCATTAGGGAGCCCAATGCTACCACCCCAGAAACATCAACAACAAGCCAAGTATATGACTAAAATCAAAATCAGAGAGCTTAGATCAATCTAGAACAACATTGGAGATATTAATATCAACCTAGAATCTCATGGCAGAGATAAACATCTACAACCCCATATTGAGCAATAGGTGATATAGGGGAGCACATCTCAATCCATCAGATTGCCTATTGATCTTCGCAACACTAACCTTCGAGGATCATGTGGTAACAGACCTTCATCATAATGTGATCTTGGGCAAGATACCCAACTTACCAAAAGGTAAGGATCACATGCACCCAAGCCTCCTCAACCCATTAGCCAGATTGGAAGGGACAATCACAAAAACCCCAACTTATGTGTAGAATGCCAAATCAGGTATAATCTACAAAGATCAAGATAGGGGAGAAACATCTCCAACCATATGGATAATAGATAGGGGTGATACAGTATTGTCCAAAGATCCCTTAACCCCAAGAGATCTCCATCTCAATTCGACACCCTAAGAGCTCAAACACGAGTAAGAGTTGGCTGAGTGTCCTCTATCAATGATGCTCTTTGTATATAAAAAACATATCATCTTTCTCATATCTTGTAATCATCATGTCTCAATAGAAGTTGTCTCTTGTTAATATAAGACATCAAATCAAATATCATATTAGAATAATATATATATATATATATATATAGATATAGATATAGATATATCACAAAAATAATACCATATTGATACTCCCTCTCATGAAGGCGACTAACACAAGCATATGTTTGGCTTGTAGCACAAAATTGTCTCAATAGATGAAGGCATCTCAGTCCCAGCTATATACGGTATCCATTTTCCAATCGATTCACACTCTTTGCAATCGCAATGTGTCCTTTTCATATCCAAAACCTGCTCAAACATCTCTCGAAAGAGCTTCTTCATTTTTCCTCAGAGTTAACCATGCTAGAAACATCATACTCAACCTCAGTCATGCTTAAAGATACAAATTTCTTATCTTATGGAAGATATCATACTAATGTAGCACCGAAATGTGCTTATCTCATCAACAAGTTCCCAAACAACATTAGAATATCCATGTAGTCACATTTCATAGGAAGAATGTCTCATAAAAAAAATTATATCATCCCACACAAATATCTCGAACTGAGCTCAGGGGTAACTCAATGTGTATAAAGCAGCTCAATCATTCATTGAATCAGAATAAACAAATGAGTTTTCACATGGAACATCGATGGTTAAATCAACTATTAGTGGCCAAGTTAGGTTCAATAATATCTTTTCATAAATTCTTGAAATTTGATTGCTATCGAAGTATTTGCATTTCAACTTTCCAAAATTTCTTCAATAGCTTCACAATATAGATTTTCTTTTCTAAAATTCAAGAGATAATAGATCATGCCATGATTCTTCATTTCAAACTTTAGAGGCCATATCAATCTTACTTTGATCATCAAAGGATAATTTCTTGTCAAGAATAGACCAACATTATATAAAACCAAAATAAAAGCCATAACTTGGAATACTTTTGAAGTAGAGGTTTGGATCGACACATCATCTTGGATTCACCAGATAATTTTCAATTCAAACATATCAAGATCCATGAGCTTTCTTCATACAGTACTTTCCGCAAACATAATACTTAACCAAAACAATATGTTTAGCTTTCCAAAAATCAATACCATGCAACAAAATAAACTAAGTCATCTTATCAAAGTTTAGATGCTAGATCAAAACTAATATCAAACTCATCAATATCAATATAAGAAATTCTTTGGACCAAGTGAGAGGTAGAGATCTCATCCAAATATCAATTTATGGCTTTATCTATTATGATGTCAACAAGTCTCCATTTACCAAGCAATATCAAAATAGCATTCATCAAGTCATCCTCATGATCATAATATAAATCATTTATGTCACTAGATGCAAATGCATACACCAAGGATAATTCATGCATGTTCCAGTCAATTATTTAGTGATTACTTCATACTAAATCGCAATTGTTTATACTTCACTCAATATGTTAAGTATAATGATGTCAACACAGAATATCTATTTAGTATCAATATAAATCACTGAAAGTCACTATGCCCATATAACATTATTATCAAGGAAAATTATCTGTCATTAAATCAAATCATTAGTCATTAGGTCAAAACCAAAATTTTCTATAATAGTGAGACCTATACCCCAAAACATTTCTGAACATCAAGTCAAAGTTCTAAATCATTACCAAGCATCATGTCAAAACTCCAAAAACTACTCATATATATATCAATCACTCAAATTTAGTCAAACCCTTGCAACTGTTATCAAATATTGTCATACACAAGCCTCAATGGTTAAGTTATAATGACATATTGATATACATATCTCCGTCACATGCAAACACAATTTTAGTCAACATACTCACATTCTGGAAAGTCAAAATTCAAACTTCCCTACTCATAGAACTTTCTTTTGTATGCTCCATGTATGTAGGATTGTCATCCTTGATGTGAAATTCTAATTTGATGCACAAAGATTCACTTTTATGTCCTATAGGCATAACCACAGCCTTAGGGCTTCTTCCATGTAGTTGAGGGAAAAAATATGTCTTCTAAGATCAGAACTTTGTTGCAGACCAACAATATCAGATATTTTTCTATTCATGTCAATAAATATTACTTCAACAATAAAGAATATTCTATGAAAATGATAATATATATAGGAATCTTACGGAGAGATTGTCCCTCTGAATGAGTAACCCCTTCAACCATTATTATTCACATCATCAATTTATCTATCATAATACTAGCATGCATCAACATGACTGTTAGATCATGGAATTGAATTGTATCAGGTTCTAAAACATATATCCATCATGGTCATAATATGTCAGCATTAACTACTTCATCATCATATATGAACATGGTATCAAACTTTTATCAAAAGTTGGAGTCTTATGATTAGGGAAGTAGACAATTGTAACATCATACTTCAAGGATCATGAACACAATAATACTTTCATCAAGTAAGGTCATTAAATTTTAGCATATGTCATAATTATGAAGCTCATAAAAAACTAACCACAACCAACAAGAAGGTCATGAATATCAATCTCATTGTTACACTTCTATCGTCATGGTTACCATGCTTATCATATTCATTAATAATTGAATCAAACTACCATATAAACAAATAGTGAGCTAGCCTTCTTATGAAATACACGATGGCTAATATCTGAGATGCTTTTCCAAATGTCAATATATCAAAAATCAATGTTTCTAAGTAGCTTTATCATGAATTGATAGAATGTATGATAATTTTCCAATACCAAGTGCACCATCTCATCATAAGTACCATCAATAAAAATTACTTTCATATGCATACATGAATCATTTGTGAAGGTGAAATACTCATCATATCTTAAGTCTTACTTTTCCATCCAACCTTGCAGTTAAGACATAACATTGAAACAATACACCATACATACCTTTTAGTATTCAAATACCTGTGCACCTTCTAATTTGACATTGGCAGCTCAATTACTTTTTCAACTTCCTTGTCATGGGAAACTATAACTCTTCTCTTCCTGCACTAGACATATTTTCCTGCATCTCAAATTATCCTCAAGAAGGATCCACTTATTGCATCTCATCAAGAAGTTAAAGGTATCCAAATGCTCACATATTCATGCAGTAATTATAAGTAATATTTAAAACAATAATTAAATCCATGAGTCTAAAAAAAAGTAAAGACATAAAGGAGCATCATAAATTGAAAAATGTTTATCTTCCATGAGTGGTTATCATCTCTTTCTTGAACCAACCTTCAAGAGTCATTACTATCCATTGCCCTTCAATATTTCGACAAACATTATCCACAACATGGCCTAATAGAGACTATCCGATCTAGGGCTTCATCAAATCCATCAAAAGTGCTTGAGAATCTACACATTGACCATGCTAGGCTTTCTAGATTTCATATCTCAAATATTTTCCACGTTTCTCTCAAATCCTAACCTCATAATATCCCTCAAATCCTAATACATACATTGCCTCTGGTTTCCTTCAAACCCTAGAATAGTTTTAGGTCTCCTCCATCTTCTCATGCTCCCATCAAAGGTGTCTTCATAGGGGTGATCTTCAATGACTTTTCGTCAGCCAAAATCTGATACCATGCTAATTTTCTTAGGGATATATTTTTCTTTTATTTTGATAATTCCATTTCTTCATTTACAAACCCATGACATCATAAGATTATTGAGATTTACATCATTACTCAGAAACATGTGGACTATGTAGAAAGAACAATATCATCATCATAAATGTAGCAAAACCTAAGTAAACAATAGAAGAAATGTGTTTACACATAGAGACACTACAAAACCCTAACTTATGGCCCTCTCAGAAACAATGCGTAGCGTGGGCTGCAGTGTCACCTGAAGAAGTTTAGGGGGATGACAGAACTAGGTTTATGCATCCAGAGATCTATGTGATAGGTTCCTATGGTTCCTAGGGCTTAGTTATATCCTCGTGAATACTAACCCTTCAAGAACAAACAATTACAATAATTTACTTCAACAACTTCCAGATCTAAGTGAAGGCCTTTAATTATTCATAACTCATATAAATCATGTTGATCTACCACTTTCATTCATATTTTCAGCATTCATTCATATAGATTGCAATACAGAGCGGACATACAGAAAATTGCAGAAGTAAGAATAAATACACAGATTCACAACAATTGGATCAAATAGTCTTTGTTAGGTGTAATCATTCAGATACATACTCTTTTCCCTACGCACTCAGCTGGAGTGGCCCACACACTCAGCTTGTGGACTTACCAACGTCTCTGTGCACTCAGTTGCAGGAGCCTTCCCCTTTACCTAAGTACATGAAACATATCTTTCTTGCCTTAGCTTACTTTCTCTTACAAAGATTTCTATCAATTGGTTATCCCTTAGAATCATTATGACTCTTATATTTATAGATTTACTTTTACAATACCATGGTATGTGAACCATGGGCGGGTCCCAAAACCGTTCTATCACCTACCCACCTAAGGGACTAAAGCCCCTTTGAATTTTACTATCTTTGCACTCTGCTTTCAGAAATCATGGAGACTTTACATATTATCAAAAATAAGTTACAAAATTTGTCAAAATTTACCCAAGGGACCCTATCCCAACAAACCCCCAACTGAATTTGGTGACTCGTCCTTGAGTCACTCAACTGGTGCTTCATTCTTCGCCTGGAGTTTGCAGAACTCCATCTTTAGAACCTACAGATTGATTGTTACGTACATTGGCACCTACTGCACTTCCTTGATAAGATTCTCTTTAGTGGGGCCTTCCACCGCGAGGCCCATGGTCCTTTGCTTCTAATGGATGCCCTTTAGCTTGTTTTGTAATGACAGAGTGAGTTGGTTGGCTTCCTCTATCCACAACTATGTTATGGCTATATGAATGGCCTCTTTCTGATGTAGCTCTTCAATTTCAGTCTATAGCTGCTTCCCTTCATGCAATCACATGAATAATTGTACATGCACCAAAATGCACGCAGTCGACCTTATTTCATTAAATTGTTGTTTCTTTTATCTAATGTCAGTGCCAATATTCTATAGGCAGATGTAGAGGTTGGAGACGATGGAAAGATTCATGTGGTAGTGCGGCTTGAGGGGGCGTTATTTCTGTTGTGAGGGGAATTGAAGTCATTCTGGCGAGATTTCTCTAACTGAGAAACTTAGGTACGTCAGTCAACCTTGGTCATGAAAAGAGCTCTTCCCAGTCAAGGTGAGACATATAGTTCATCTCTTGGCACAACACAAGGAAGAAAAACTTAAATGAAATTCTTAGGATGCAAAGTGTTCTAATGCAGGGCGGCATGCAATATTAATAGGTGAATTTGAATTTAAATCCATATATTCCCTCCAAATATCTATCATTAATGCATATTTGCTGGTAGATTTCCAAAGATTTGTCCCATAAATGTGCCCTCCCCACTCCTCCTAACGTAAATTTTTCCCTCCAATAATCTACAGTGCATCCAAAGGCGACTTTGTGGCTAGGTTACACAACACCAACCTCTGTGGAACAACCCCCTTGGCATAGCTCCCCTCGGTGCTCTAATTTTTCCCATCATGCAACCTTCTTACCTTGTCATTCCAACTTTTAGGCAGTGTAGTTTATAGTCACATACTTCCTTGCAACTTCTTGGAGTACTAAGACTATCCCGTCATCATATAGTCAACATGTAGGGGCAAGATCACCCTTGTACAACTTCAATCGACTACCATTGACTATACCTAGGAACAATTCTCCATTCAGCTTCACGAGTAGAACTGCGCCACCATCTGTAATTTCCTTGACCACATATGGTCCAAGTCAATGCATATGAAACTTTCTAGGAAATTTCATCAATTTGTTGTCATATAATAAGACCAAATCATTAACCTGGAAAGTGTGTTTCTTTATGTGTCGATCATGCCAGGCCTTTCCACACTCCCTTACACCTGTTGGTGAAATCCTTACAAAAATCGATCCTCTTCCAACTCCATGAGCTGCGCAAGGAGCTCCTCCATGGTCTCACAATCAACGTATTGTTCAGCATTGCAATTTGTACACTCTGCATAATATATTCCATTGGCATCATAGCCTCCTTCCCATAGACCAACCAAAAAGGGATTTGGTAATCATTTCATTTAAGAAGTGTGTGCCCCTATCACTCATCAATATCTTAGGGCAGCCAAAGTGGGACAAGATAAACTCAAAAATGAACTTCAGAGTAGTAGTTGTGCTACAATCCTTTACCAGTTGCACTTATGCCCCTTGCATCAAGTATTTTGTTGCTGTAATAACATATCACACTCCAGTATTCTTTCGTAGTGGCTGGATCAGACCCAACAAATCAATCACCAACTTATCAAACACCTGCAAATTTATTTGTGGACTTAAGGGAAATTTGTCCCTCAACAATGGTTTCCATGTTCTTTGGCAAGCATCGCATGCCCTACAGTATGCTTTTTCGTCCTCATGTATCGATGGCCATCAAAGTCCTACACACAAGATCTTCTTCACAGTCGTTCTTCCTACATAGTGGCTTCCCGCTACTTCACCATGTGCTTCTGTGAGAATGTGTAGTCATTCAAACTCTAGGACATATCAACATAGTATCTCATCATAGACCATTTTATATAGGTGTCCAACAATGATAGAAAAATCAGTCATGTGAACCACCAAATCCTTCTTACGCTACATAGAATATCCCTCTAGGGCAGCGTTAGTTGTTAAAAATTAGATTATATCAGCAAAGTGATCATCTGCGACATGAACAATAAAGATTTCCACATCAATCAATCCTTCTTCCAAACTGGTAGGCTCATCACCACTCTCAATCTAGGAGAAATGATTTGGACCAGCCTTCAATTGTCGAGGCTTCATAATTACCTCAAAATCATACTCCTAAGAGAGAGAACAACCATCTGCAAATCTCCCCCCCCCCCCCCCAACACAGGCTTATTGACCAGGTATTTTAGAGTAGAATGGTATTTATACATCTTGAAGTGCATGCCTAACAGATAGCATCGAAATTTTTGTAATACGTACACTATAGCCAATCCTTCATACTTTGTAGTCAAGTAGTTCTTCTCCTCCTTAGACAACTTCCTACTCGCAAACGCTATATGATGATCAATATCCCCTTCACTTGGTTGAGTCAACAACACACCTAGTGCAATACAAGAAGCATCTATATGAACATGAAACTCCTTTTTCCAATCCAAAAATACGAGAATAGGTGCGGTGACTATTTCTCATTTATAATCTCTTAGCTATAATAAAACTCTTCAACCCAATAGAATGTCGCATCCTTTTTTCGAAAATTTCTCCATTGGCACTGTAACTTGCACATATGCCTTAATAAACTTTCTACAATATCCTATATGGACCAGTGTGGCACGTATCTGCTTCACATTCTTCGAGGCCTCCAAATTGACAATAACAATGATCTTGGCAAGGTCTACCATCAATCGTTGCTTGTAAAGCACATGACCTAGTAATACCCCATAAGGAACACAGAATATACATTTTTTCAAATTTAGAGCGATCTGATGTCTGCGACAGGTGTCCAAAATAAGGCGTAGACTTGTAACGCGACACTTTACCAACCCAATGACAATCCAATAATCAAAGTATAATTCTAATAATTTGTGAATGAATTCCTTAAAAGTTACAATTTCTACCCATGAGAATATCACAGGTGCATTCTTCAATCCAAATGGAATTACCGTATATTGAAAACATCCCCATTCTATCGCAAGGTGGTCCTGTTATGATCTTCTGGCATAATCTTGATCTGATGGTACCCCGAAAACCCATGAGTGAATGAATAGGCTTCTTGCGCTCCAACATTCTCCAGGACCTCATCTATAAATGGTGTTGGAAACGGGTCATGAATGCACACATCATTGATCTTCCTTCAATCTACGCATATCCATATTTCATCCTATTGGTTCTTTCCCTGGACCACCATAGGACTTACCCAATCTGATTCTTCCACTCGTTCAATCATCCTAGCATCTAACATTTTGTGCAACTCCTTTCATACTTTTTCCTTATATTTGGGATTCAAACAATAGGGTTGTTGTTTTATAGGCTTCACATCAAAATTCAAAGCAATCTTCATCATGCCCAGGTCCCCTACTATCCCCTTTAGATCTGAGAACTTGGTGGGAAACAAGTCCTGGTATTTGTGCAACAGTTCCATGACTTTATCAATTATATCCTCATCCCATTAGTCGCCTATTTTAGCAAACTTCGGTTGTGTGTCTATTCCAATGTTTACCTGTCTAGTCTTCAAAGGTTTCGCAATGTCATGGATTGATTCTTTGGGTCCTTCAACTTCGTGTTATCCCTCATACTTTGGAATGTTGATATTTCTAGGATCCTTTTATTCTTCTTCTATGGTGACGTTATAGCATTCTTGCACATGGTGTAGCTATGTATTCTAGTCTGGTTGAACCCATTCTACCAGGTCCTCAGGAATTCTAAAGATCGTAGCCTTAATTTCTTGGAGTGCTTCATCAATACATTCAAAACCATCCTCAACATTCAAGGTTAACCAAAAAATTTCCCTAGGGTTATCCCAGTCAATTTTTCCTTGGCATAGCTCTGCTTCCAAGTACCAATTCATTGGAATGGTATCCAAGTTGTGACAAAAGATGTGCACCCATTTAGGCTAAGGGCTTTCTCCCCATGCTTCAGTCCAATGCACCGGATGCTCATACGTATATCCTTTTCCAACGTCTTTATTCGTCATATAGGTATTGGTTTACACAAACCTCAGCTTCATCATTTGTGTGTATTCTCTCTAATCAGTGGAGTTGTCCTTATGTTTACCCCACCAATGGGTAGGCATAGCGTCAGATCTAGTACCTAGAACGAATTCTCTTCTAGTTCCTCCCTTTCAGACTTATCCAAAAACAAATTAAGATCATATAAACCATCATAATGTCGTACATTTTGTAACCCCATAGATGCACAACAAAGTGATTTTATTAACATCTTCCAGTGCAATGAGGAGACTTCATATAATATGTTATACCAATGCTCAAGCTCTTCATCAAAATCTAAGGTGCATGGGCTATATTTATCCCATGTAATTCGTCCATATGCTGTAGGATTGACCAAGTCCTGATCTCACATAGTGATCTTATATTTATGGTCTAGTTCATCCTCTTATTTATAACTGTGAACTGGTTACATGTATCACACACCTTCAAATGGATCTAAGGGAACAATTACTCAGAACTCTTTTCTTTCAAATATCATTGTTTTGTTCTTAAGATTAATGACCGCATCCATGTTAATGGTCCAATTAATGCCTAATAGCATAGGGTAAGGATTACTATCATCCATTATCTTGATCACCTCAAAATCGGCCAAAGAGCTTTCTCCTTTAATATCCACTATTACTGCACACAGGGGCCCCATAGGAATGATTTTTTGTTGATTAGCCATACGAGGCTAGATAGGAGACCATTGCAGTGTAGGTCTCCCCATCCTCTCCCAAGTTTGTTTTGGTAGCACATTTGCATCATATCCTAGATCAAGAATTACTCCCTAATTTGTGTTGTTAGCCTCATTTCATGTCCTGTTCATTTCTTGTTCTTACCCATTTTTCATACAATGCATGGTTCTGGAGGAGGTTTGACCTTACCTATAGAGTTATCAATTAACTCTTGAAGCCCTTCTAAAACCTTTATATCCCATAACAACTTCATACAAGTCTTTAGAAAGGCAGCTAATAATGAAGGATCTATGTCCCGTGCTTCATTGTTTCCACTAGACTCATCCTAACTTCTAGAGGTAGAGGCCTCAACGAAGCTCCTTTTTCCCTCCATAAAGGTTTCTTTAGCCCAGTTTAGGTCAAATCCAACTTCTTTCTCTGTAGCCTTGCATACCGATCCTTCAGCTTTCGGGTTCTTCCCCTTATCTTCTCATGTGGCAATACCACTTCACATTACTATGTTAATGCTAGGCTTCTCTTCACAAGACTCTATCATCATCATCTGAATGTTATGGATAGGTGTTTCCATCTGCTTCTCTTGCATCTTTCCTATTAGTACCAGACAATCTTTTATAACATGATCAAACTGTCAGCAATACTGGAAGGAAGGATTCTTTGGGTTTTGACATTTGCGTGCAAAGTAGCCTGTTTCTCCACAATTATGACAAATGACTTGTCTTATGATCCCTTCCAGCCCCTCCTCCTCATCCTCTTCCTCAGACCTAGAATCCTCCATGCACTACACCGGCACCCTGATCTTGAGACCAATTTTCCATCTCCATTCTGTACATAGGGGTTGGCTCCATGATCAGTTTGTAGCTCCAAAAATTGCACTCATCCTACCCAATCAATTTATAGAAAGTACACAATAATTGTTGTGGTGTTTCCACAAATTTTTGCAAGAGATGTCATTTATCAGTTGTGTGCATCCCAGCTACATGTCAAATAGCGCACCATAAGTGTACTCCTGTGATGAATCCAACAATTTTTTCTGGTTTTAGAGGACTAGGACCTCCCCCAATGAGGTAGTTCTGATAAACAGGACACTAGTCCTTATCATGACTCTAGACCTTACACTTTAGAGACCGAACTTCTATGTGCACCTCGGTCTGGACTTCCTTTTGATTCTTTAGGATCTGCAATTCCATGTGCAAGCTTTCCAACTACAACTGAATCTATTGTACCCCTATATTCATATCCTACACTGGTGAAGCTTTTAATCTCATGGTGATCTCCACCACCTCTGCTTGTGTTCCTATTTTATGATATGACAATGGTAATCTCAAATGTGGTAGGAGTAAAGAAATATACCAATCTCTATGTTGAGTATATGTAATAGCTGTATTAGCTTGTTGAATCAAACATTTAATATTTGATGAAAGTCCCATGCAGACTCATTTACCCTCTATTGAATCTCCTTGAACTCTGTTATCGACTAAACCTGAGAATTGTTCTTCTTGAATTCACTATTTAGTGCTTACTGGGTTTCTATCATTGTCGTATTGGGCCTATCTATGTAGAACTTGACGTACCGACTCAGCACTTTGTCATGCAACACTGTGACTAGTTCTACTTTCTTCATTTTCTCATTAGTGATTTGATGTGTCATCCATACAACATCTACGACAAACCAAAATTTGTCGATGTATTGAGTTCCCACACCCTTAAACACAACAATCTTCATTTTATTTGCCATATTAATTCATGGAAGTGGAGGTGGCTTTGGAAGCAAAGGTGTAGGTTTGTGAGGTGGAGATAGTGGCGGAGGTGGACTGGATGGATGAGGTATTCATGCAATACCCTAACTCACAAGCTGTAGCGCACTCGGGGTGTTCTCATAGTACTACCCTCTTCATCACTATCAGAGGATCCTAATAGTGGACTGTATTCAGAGCCTAATTTTTTGTTTCTTCTAGATTCTCTTCCACTTCGCGTAGTCCTAAACATCAATATAAAGACATAACCCACTTTTTGCACAATAGCATATTAATCCAAGTCTTCAGAGATTTCAGGAACTTACCTCTTGGTCCTTTGAAGAACATGTGCTCTGCTTCACTGTAGCTAATGCACATAGTGATCATGATTTCAGTGATGAATCCTTCTATAATATGATCAATCCAGTGGTCTACAATCAAGCTTCCACGTGCCCTAACTATTTGGTAATTTGGATAGCCAGTCCTGCAATTCATAGGGAAAAGAGAAGAAGAATATTTCATGTTTGTTTGTATATAGGTATCTATTCAGCCACTCTTCCCTTGAAAAGCACGGATTTATGTTCTCCTGAGCTGAAAACGCGTGCAGCTTTCTGTCGATCTCCTTTTCCATTTCTTTCTTAGTGGGGAACCACTTATTTGACATCACACATTCCTCAAACACATCCCAGTCCCATCAACAAAACCATTTGTTGGCTTGATGGGGCCTCACCCAGGTTCAATGTTGGTTGCATCGACCGACAAAACCCCAAATGCTCACTCGTTTAGAAACAACCCACATAGTGCAAGCTACAGTCTCACTCGAGGTAGTATTCGGGGATGACAGAACTAGGTTTCTACATCTAGAGGTCTGTGTGATACGTTCCTGTCATTCCTAGGGCTCAGTTCTATCTTTGCAAACCATAACCCTTCCGGAACAGATAATTACAATAATTTAATTAAATAACTTCCAGATCTTCACAAAGGTATTTAACTATTTATAACTTGTATAAATCATGTTGATCTACCACTTTCATGCACAATTTCAACATTGATTCATATAAATTGCAACACAGAGCGAACATACGGAAAATTGTAGAAGTAAGAATAAATACACAGATGCACAAGAATTGGATCAAAATAGTATTTATTAAGTGTAATCATTCAAATACTGACTCTTTTTCCCTGCACACTTAGGTACAGGGGCCTGTGCACTCATCCTATGGACTTACAAAGATCTCCATGCACTCAGCTACAGGAGCCTTCCACTTCGCCTAATTATAGGAAACCTATATTTCTTGCCTTAGCTTACTTGCCCTTACAAATATTTCTATCAATTAGTTATCCCTTAGATTGGTGATGACTCTTCTATTTATAGCTTTACTTTTACAATACCATGGTTCGTGGACCATGGGCAGGTCGCAAAACCTTTTTATCACCTACCCACCTATGGGAATAAAGCCCCTTTGGCTTTTACTATCTTCAAGTTGTACTTTCACAAGTCGTGGAGACTTTAGATATTTACAAAAAATAACTTACAACATTTGTCAAAATTTACCCCAAGAACCCTATCCAAACAAAACCTACGTTGGCTTGAGCCTCAACGTCATTGGCAAGGTTGATGGGTAGCTATTTTGACTTCCTCCATCTCGATTGAGCTAAGAAATCTTATGTTGAATTCCTTTTCCTCTCTGAGTCCGAACAAATGAGCTGCATAGGGCACGACTCAGATATTTGAATTAGAAATAACACTCAATCGAGTTATGTTTGTTGATCGAGATATAACTCTCGATCGAGCCATTAACTCAGGTTAGAAAATGGCGTGATCGAGAGTTTGTTTAAAAACTTGATCGAGCTATTTTTAAGCACCTCAATGGCCCAATCGAGTGGTTAAACGTTTCTCAATGGAGAACTTATAATTGCTTGATTGAGCATCCATTTTACAGTAAAACGCACCGTCATTTTGCCAAAAAGAATAACCTAGCTCCATGCTTTGATCCATCAAAGCTTAAGAAATAGGTCCAATAATTACTATATGTTATATGTAAAATAGGCTCCACGATCTTAAATTTCTTAAAGAGTTTATCGTCGAATTCCTCATCAGATATATTCCTTTTATTTTGAAGGTCATAATCACACCATATGTTGAAAACCATTACCATGAAGTACCAATTAAATGAAACAATGTTTATCATGAAAATATTATTCTCAAGTTTAATATTTACTGTTATTATTTTAAAAACCATTGAAAAAATGAGATTTATTTAATACAAAATGAAAACTATCATTTTGATTGTATTAAATTATTAATCTTAAAAAAATATTAATTTAATGAATCTAATGGAACTTATTAATAAATATCTTAATATAAAACTCATGATTGAGAATGCTAATAGATTCACTTAATGAGTACAAGCGATATTCTATCTTGAGATAAAGTAATAGTTACCTTTCGCCAAAATTATAAGCTTAAATTTAATTATAACTTTGCGCGAGATGTAAAATACTATATGGTCGTACACAAATAAAATCAACCATACAATGATGTTCTGGAAACTTGATTCAACCATGGCATGTAAAACTCGGTCACTATTGTTATAACCATCTCTATATTTATTTAGCTCCATAATCTTAAATTTCCTAAAAATTGCAACAAGTAAAACACTCTTCTCTTTGTAAAACCCTCTCTTTATTTGTTCAAATCCATACTCAAAATTGTTGAATATTTTTCACATTGACTTTCACTCATTGACATATATGGTTTCCCCTCTAAATGTAACAAGAGCCACATGGTGGCAATGCCACGACCATTTTCTTTTGGACATTGGCGCCACGTGTCGTTTGTTTAAGAGACCAAGGCAAAAATATTTAATACTAAAAATACATGGAGCTGAATGTGAAGCCGAAGAAACTGAACCTATCCAATATGTTTGTTTCGTTTATGAGCTTTCCATGAAAGGTTAATTTTATACTAGATACTAGAAATTTTAGTTTCTTCCAGTTTGAGTTTAAGTGGCATAAATGTTATAGTTACAACTTCTAAAATAACCTTATAAATAAGTCTACTAAGCAGCGTAAGAAAAAAGAAAAAAAATTCCCCTTTTTAAAGAGGCTTTTAAAAAGTGTTCTAACTTTCAATATCTAAGAATCAACTACTATGTTTCTATTTTTGGTCATCTAAATTCAAAAACATTGTAGAACAAAGGCCATGCCCTATGAAGTGCATATCAAACATGATCTATACATAAGTATGGATGATGATATTTCTACATATCAAACATGATTTTTACGTATGTATGTTCCTTTATTCATAACTTGTTTCAAATATTCAATGCAAAAATTGAATTACGCAAGTCTATTGAACTTGATATTTAACATGTAGCTCACCACTACATTTTTTCCTTTTGTTTTTTTCTTGAGAGAAAAATTATTGTGTACAGTTTTCTTTCTCACAAAGAACATGAAGGACAACTAATAAGTGGGTAAGAAAATTGTTATAAGACATTTTGTCACATCTAGTTAATAGGACTACAAACTAGATCAATCAACATCCATGAACACCTTGTCATGATCCCTACAGAAATCTCGAATCATAACTCTCCCAAATCCTTGAGTTTTCGGGTTTGACCACCTCAAATCAATGTTTTTAAGGTCCAACCAGCCTTGGATGTTTAGGGACTTGTGTTCAACAACATTTTTCCCAGTTCTGCACCAATGTTGATCATTAGTAGGTTGTCACTTGTTGGGGGTGCACAGATTCTATAAATTCAGTAAAAATAAAAAGAATCCTAAGCTTCCCCTTCTAGAATATTTTGGTAGTTGTTTCAACCATTTATCTTGGATAAGAACTTATAATCCTATATGATCCTACCTTGGAGATTTCACCTCTTATCCCTTAAATTCGTCCTCCCATCAAGAGTGGATCTCAAGCCCAAATTTGTAAATGGATATGAATTCCCAAACTACCACACTCTCCTATTAATCTATAGCCATCTACAACATTAGGGTTAGATTTTGGAGACTAATCATACCCTCATGTTGTTACTTTTAATGTAAGAGAGTTATCATCTCCATGCATTAGGGGTACATCAAGGTGTGCTTTGTGACAAGGAATGACAAGACAAATTAGGGATATCTCTACAAAATGTGAATGGCCTGCGAAACTTGGTTTCAAAGATGTGAGTTCCATTAGATTGGCTGGGTGATAAGCCTCACAAATGCATTATCCATAAATTGACATTCAACCCTCATGCAATAACTACTCAAAATTATAGTATATTTGATGATTTGGCTCAAGCTCCATCAAATATATGGATTGTTTAGGTGTTGCAAAATTTCACCTCCCAAAAGAAGGCTTTTCTTTTGACAATTCAATGTATTGATCCCTCTGATTTCAACCTAGCAATTTTTAACCATGAGAATTATACGCCTCAACTTCTGTCTCAATTAGCTTTCGTGATCCAAGTTGTTATTTGTGATAAGATAATCCATTGTTCCATTATGGACTAGGGAGCCTCAACCTATATGATATCCATGTATAGCTAGAAGGCTATTGGTTCTCCCCAATTAAGCTAGTCACTAACCACTTTGTAGTATTTTAATGGAAGAAAACATAAACCATTTGGAATTTTTAATTCTCTACTAGTAGAATTAGGGGGCAAGAGCATATCAATATAAGTTGAAGTTATCAACTGGACACTACATTATAATATTCTACTAGGTCATACGTGGATCAATGCAACAACTGCATTTTTTCAAAATATTTTAGAGCGATCACTTTTACTTACAATGGTGGTATAGTAGCCATTGATCAACTCACTTTCTTTTCCACCAGTTCTTATGTTGCTGGAAGCGTCCCTCTCGTAGGGGAAACCCCTCACCCACATCAACTTGTTGGGGTTTGACTGCTTAAGGATTCCTCCCTCATGGGAACCTTTTCACTTCTTCCTCCCATGGAAAATTTTAGGGACCGATATTCTTAGGTGGCTTAATTTTCTATGTTTTTTCCAAAACAAATATTTTCCAATTTACATTTTTCCTAAAAATGGTTTGCCCAAAATTGATATCATAAAATTACTTTACCTTCAAAATCACCAAAATTTTATAGAGTATATAAAACCATTAGAAATTTGAATATTATTAGAAACATATTGCTAATGATTTTATAGTTTGCATGTTAGGGACTAATAAGATTCACTAAGGTTTCCAAACTTAGAGATAAATTTACATCCTTAAAATTTTCCCTACCTCCTCCTCCACATCCCGATAAATCTACTTTGATTTCCTCTATTAATGTGATATCTTCTCATACTACTCCATATGATTAATGGGTAGTGCCAGATAAATCTAATATCAAAAGTTTTGGTGACCATATTCCACTTAGTCCCATTGATATTGATTATGAAGCCATCTATTTTGCTTGGGCGGTTTACACTTTTCCTTCCTCTTATATTAATTGGGGTGATCATTCCTTAAATCATGGTACATCATTTGATCCTTTCTCTCATACATTTTCTACCGATGAGAGCATCATGGAGATCATGATTTCGAATCATGCACCATGCCACGACCATCATCATTGTTCATCCTTCCCCAACTCCTTTGAGGATAATCTTAGTGAAATTTATCGACAAATATCATTAGGTTGTATGCAAATTTTTCATCCATCCACAACGTCAACTATGAGAAGAACTTGTCAAATATTGAAGAGACTATCCCTCTCGACATTTCAATTAAACCCAACATTGTCAAAATTCTACATATCGGTGTGTCATGCTCTCCTGATGAGGTCAAGGGCTATAAAGCCTTATTCTAGGACTTTAGATATGTTTCTTTATGGTCTTATGAATAAATTCCAGGTGTCGATCAAGAAATTATTTTGCACGAAATTAAGACGTATCCCAATTCAAAACCAATTTGGCAGGGCCTACATTCAGTCCATCCCAAGAAGGTTTCTGCTATTAAGGCCGAAGTTGAAATTTCATATATCCCGTACTTTTAAGAGAATGGAAGTCTAAAATTGTTCATGTCATGAAGAAACAGGGAACAATTCATGTGTGTGTGTTGATTATCAGGACATCAATCAAGCTTGTTGAAAGGAAAATTATCCCACCCCATTCATTGGCTTGATTGTTGACTAGTTGTTAAATATTTTCATTTATGGAGCGCTTCTTTGGTTATAGTCAAATCAACATTCTCGTGGTGAACCAACTTAAACCCACATTCATTTGTCCATGGGGTACATTTTCTTATGAGAAACTCCCTTTCGGATTGAATAATGTTGGAGATACATTTGAGAGGGAAATGAATTATACTAATCACAACATCAAGCATAACATGCAACCATATCTGGACGATTTCCCTACTCATTCTAAACATTAGGTTGATCACCTGATGGATCTTATGGCCATATTTTTGTGATGTAGACATTATAACATTTGACTCAATCCACTCAAGTGTGTGTTTTGTGTAAGTTCTGGTTGACTGCTCAGTTTTGTTGTATCAAACCATGGAATTCGTATTCATCCATTGAAAGTATAGGATATCATTGATCACCCTACTCCTTCCCTAGTTCAACTTCAATGACACCAAGTGATGTTTACCTTTATTCAGAGGTTCATTACCAACTACGCCAAATTGACCAAAGGATTCACTAGCTTATTAAAGAAATGGGTTCCCTTCCATTGGGATGACACTACTTAAAAGGAATTTGATGCCTTGAAAGATGCACTAATTCAGGAATCATTGTTATATCCCCTAGATTACCAACATGATTATTTCTTGTACCTCACCGCTGCGGTTACTACATTGCTATGGTATTAGTTCAAGAGGATGATGTAGGAATTGAACATCCTATTTATTACTAGAGTCAGAATCTCAATAATACTGAAGTGAAGTTGACTAGAGATTTTTTCATTACATACTACTCCGAAAACCTATGCCTATTTCAGATTACAACCCCATGACGTACATCTTACCACAGTCATTGCTAGGGGGAAGTACTCTAAGTGGATTTTAATTCTACAAGAGTTTTATTTGGAATTTATCAAATCCAATTTGAAGAAATCCTTAGTTTTTGTTGAGCTAATTTTTGTCCTTCTTACTAGTAAAACTGAAACAACGTCTGGTGATTCTATTTTGAATCCTGATTTTGTCATCTGACCTGTGGTATGGATACATTATCATATATCTCCATACATAGACTTTTCAGCCCAATACCTCTCCCTTTGACCAATGACGTATCTGATATCAAGCCAAGAATTACATCATAATCAGTGACACCCATTATCGCTATCATATCAATACATTTTTTCAATGTTGCCTCACTCGTAAGGAGGCCGAGAAATTCTTAAATGAATGCCATTCTAGGGCATCTACCGATCGTTTGTCTAGTTATGCCACATCATAGAAGATCTTGTGTGTTAGTTACTTTTGGCCTACCATATTTTGTGACTGCATCCTCATCACCCAAAAGTGTCACACATGCCATATATATGATGTTAATAATCGTGCTCCACCCTCTCCTTTACATCCTTTTATAGTCATTGCTCCTTTTGCAAAATGCAACATTTATTTCATGAAATGTAACCCTCACTCAGTTGGAGGGCATGGCTATACCATCATAGTGATTGACTATTTTACCAAGTAGGTCAAGACCATGCTGAGAGGATGCCTACATAAAATGATATCGATGAAACAATCGATCTCTTTTTCTTTAACCATGTCATTGCATGGTTTGGTGTTCCGCAGGCTATAGTGATGGACCATGGAAAATATTTTCGCACTCACATGATGTCTAAACTGACTGCCAAGCTAGGAACTTCCCATTAAAGTTCCACTCCATATTACCCTTAGGCGAATGGGCAAGTTGATGTGACCAATGAATTTCTTAAAAAATTGCTTCAATGTATGATAGGGGTCCACAGATCAAACTATAAGCTTATTCCTTATGCGTCCTTGCAGGAGTATTGAATCTCTGTTAGGACTATTATTGGGTTGACACCATTCCAATTGGTTTATGGTCTAGAAGCAATCCTTCCAATTGAATGTGAAATAATGTCTCTCAAAATTGTTTTTGAACTCCTCCCTACCACTTCTATGGAATAGGAACGTCTCTTACATATGATGCACTTAGATGAAACCCAGCGTGATGCCACAATGGTTAATGAAGCCCATAAGAAACGTATCGAGGTGTAATATGAAAAAAGTGTCAAGCCTCATGTCTTCTCGAAAGGAGACCTTGTTTTGTTATACGATTAATATTTTGGTAAATTAAGATCGAGGAAGTTCAAGCCAATGTGGCTAGGTCCATATACTTTTGAAATGTGCCATTTCTAAAGGGGCATATTAGCTTGTTTATTTTGGTGGAATTCCCTTAACACAACATAAGAATGGGTTGTACCTTAAGAAATACTATGTGTGAATTTTTTTATAGTGCATTGTGTACATATTGTATATAGATGTGATTGAGAGTGTTTGAAGTGTGTTCCCTTTAGAGTTTCCTACTGTTTCTATTAATCTTGTTTACATTTATTTTGTAAATGTCGGCATCACTCGAAACATATGTTCATTATGTTCATGGTGTTGGTCGTAGCACTCAAAACCTCTCTTTCGTAGCTTGGGCTATATATGCTCTCAATGAAAAGTTAGTGAGTTTACAAGGAATTTTTATCAGTCGCTCTACAAATAACATCGTTGAGTATAACACAGTGATCAAATTGTTGTCTAATGTTATTTCCCATGGTATCTGTTGTATAATTATCAGACTCGACATACAACTGGTAATAATAAAATTGACTATTGTCTATTCGGTTAGAAGTCTAACTATGCTTTGTATTTTCATGAGCATTCACATTCTGGGAAGATATTTTGATTTCATACAATATCACCATATTTCTAGAAATGTAAATACATTGAAAGATGCATTGGCTAATAATGTTTTAGATCTCTATTTGCAACAAATGTAAATTAAATTCAATACACATCACATACATTGAAAAGGATAATAGTACCATAAGAAACAATGATATATAGATATATATCAAAGTTTAGTTATAAAAAATTTGTGACCGAGAGAGATGTGGCCACACGACATAAAATATACATGAAATGAAAATATGGCTATAAGCCTCCTAGTATACTAATCATAGTGCTCATGGTAGCATGCCACTGCGCAAGCCATCTTGCATAGTAGTTGACTCATACATCCATGCACTCCAATAGTATGTTGTTTCAGTCTCATATCAAGCTCATCAACCCTAGCCTTGGCTATGCCATGGGTCAACCCCTCCATGTGATGTTCAACCTCTACAAGGGTCTTGACCACATTGAGATCTTATAGTACCTCTCATCCTGCTACTAGTGCCTATTGTGGGTCTCATGCAGGACGAATATAAGAAGAAACCACATGTTGAATGGATCCAATATATGAATGTGTACATATCAATAGTTTAGTCTCAGATACATCAAAAATCAAAAAACAAATTGTAAAACTTTAAAAAACCAAAAATGGTAAAAATGTTTTACATATGACACGCCATCACTTTCCATCGGGAAGCACGAGCTTTGGGTCTCTAAAAAAATCCATCCCTGCATATGGATAGTCTTCTATTATAATAAGTTGTACATGTAACCATATAAATAAGACTAGTGTGAAGCTCATCAATGATAGACCTACATGTCTGGATATGAGATCCACCCATCTCCTCATCTATGGAACTCCCAGATATGTAGGCTCAAGCAATATATTTTGTGGCTTGAGCAATGGAATCCACTCTAAAGAAAAATAAATCAATATCGAACCATAGCCTAATTTATTTAGCCATCCCTTGATTTCCTTGGTTATCTACTCCTTCATGTTTATCAATACCCCCTCACTCAAGTTAAATATTATTAGCTCCAAAAATTCTAGAGAATATTCATCTGTGACTTATTAACCACATATATAGTCGCATTACCAACCAGTTTGGTGATGATAAACAAGATCGTTCTTAAAGGAAAATGTACCACATCCTTCATGTCTATTTTTCCATCCTTAGTCAATTTTGATATCAATCAACAACGTGCACTGACCTAATCCTTTAATATCTATCCACCACTTCTTAAACAAGATAAAGATATGGGGGCATCTCACCTTGACATACGAGTCAAGAAGTATATATATTATACTTATATTTCTAGCATATGTGCACCAAATCAGAATGTTTGTTCCTGAACATGTCATGTACACAAAAGATACCTAACCAATTCCATTTGTTGCCTCATACCAAGAAGCCAGAAGAATTTCAAGATTCCGTAATCTCTTAAAGTTTGTATTGTGGTAGGATCATTAGCTATAGTAAGGTTGTATTTCTCATGTTCTCTTTACTTCCATATCAAAGCCATTTTTTTCCAATAGATACCTAAAACATCACAAGTGATGCAAAGTCTTTAACAAAGGACGACATGATAGCATCAGGAGGAGGTAGGCCATATTCCTCATCTCTTTTTTCAATTGTAACTTAGGAAAGTGTCTAGTAGATTGTCACATAGGTTGCTATTTGCACTCATTGGGCTAGAGGGATTGTCTCTGTCTACAGAGAGGATTTACCTAAACAACAGAAAGGAAAAGAAGATGACTAGAAACTGAAAATAGAATATGTTGACAAAGGAGGTGCTCATTGATATTAGGTAATTGACGTCAAGTATTGATATGTTATTACTGGAGAAGGTGTTGTTGGCATAAGGAGGATGCCACATGTGATTTTCAATGGTGTAGTATCTAGATCAAAGGTCAGGTGATGGAAAAAGAAGAGAAGATTCCAAAACAGAGGAAAATTAGTACATGTATGGAAAATGCAAAGCTCAGATGTTTTGAAGAATATTTGTGAACAATAGTGGTGGAGCTAATTTGTAAAGGTATAGCCATTTCTTGAATATAAAATCACCTCAAATGCATATGAAACCTACTTAGATGGATAAAACACTAAAATATATTTCTAGTGGTATGTGGAAGCTCAAAAAAAGCCTCCTAGATTGTAAGTTATTGCTAGTCAATGGTCAAAAACCCAAAAAGTCAAAGTTGGAGAGTAAAAGTTGGAACAAGGGCCATAGTAGTTGAGCACATTATAATGGAGTTTTATCATAACAACCAAATGAAAGAGCCAAGCAAAAATGGCCTGATAGAGGAGCAACACGAAGCATTTTTATTTCTTGTTGGTGAAGGCCCCATTAGACGTAATCCAATTAGAGTCTTCCCCAAGCAGTTCAAGATTGAGCACATAAGGGAGCACCCAAGATGACATAAGTCCAAGATGTCATATACATGGAAAATTTTAGGGGCCAATATTTGCAAGTGGGCTAATTTACCATGATTTTTCTCAAAAAGAGATTTGCCAAGTTCCAATTTTTATAAAAAGCATTTACCCAAATTTTACAATATAAAGTTATTTTACCTTAGAAACCGCCAACATTATATAGAGACTATACATAAAACCATTATAAATTTGAATAATTTTAGAAATATATCAATAAATTTTTTATAATTTCCATATTAGGGAATAGTGAGAATAACCAATGTTTTTAAACTTCAAGATAATTTTCCATCCTTAAAATTTTCCCTCGTCATAACCTGTTGGTTTAGGGGGTCCTGAACCAAGTTCAGAGTTAGTTGCACCAACCAAAAAATCCCTACACTACTAGCCCTTTCGGCAATAATCTATGTAGCACAAGCTGTAGTCTCACTCAAAGTAGTATGGGGGGATGCTAGAACTATTTTTTTGCTTCCTGAGGCTAGTGTGATGTCATTTAGCACCACACATCTGCCTTTGCACAGACCTATACATTCTTATGGCACTCAGTTGCAACTCTATCAAATTGACCTTTAGACCTTCGCGAAGGTCTACGATTAGTCTTTGTGGACCTTTAACAGTCAATGTATCTACTTACGTGCATTAGAAAGCAGTCGTAAATTAAATTTCGCACAAATATACTTAAGTTACTCGTAAAAAATAGAGAATGCATCAGAGTCTTCGCAAAAACACAGAAACATGCATTGTGTACATCATTAACCCTTATTCAGTAGAATCATGCAACATTCAACCAATATTTCATAAAACACATCATTCATTGACAACATATAATATTAACAACAATAAACAGAAATACACAATAATTATTCGGTATCTTTCTGTATTGATCTTTACTTAATATTTACAGACTCAAAACTACCCTTCGCACTCAATTGCAGGGGCCAACACACTTAGCTACGGACTCTACGTAGGCTTCTGCACACTCATCTGTAGAGCCTTTCTTCTCCTATATAACCCACTTCTCTGTGCTACCATTGCCTATCCATCATTCTCCAAAAACATGAAATGTCTTATACTTTCTAAGACACACGTATTTATAGAATATTTTATACAATTCCACGATTTGTGGACCATGGGTGGATATCAAAACCATATCAAGCTTTACATAAACAAGGGGCTAAAACCCATTTGACTCCTAATCATCTACGTGCTCCACATCCACAAATTGCGAAGAGTTTACATTAATTATACAAAAATGTATCAACTCTTGGATTATCTTAACCCAAACACTGACCTAGAGAACCCGATCCCAAGAGGCCCCCAACACAAAGATTGTGACTCGCCCTCGAGCATTAGGTCCCTATAATACTAGTGATTACCCCATTACTATTGTCATTGTAGCACTTATTGTTATTGTTGTGCCCCTATTGTCCCCATATTTCTATTATTGTTCTCCATAGAAGCCCACTATTGTTATTGTTCTGCCCTTATATTATTATTGTTATGTCAACTTTGATTATATTGTGACCCCTTAGACTCCTATATATAGAAAGGAGGTTTTTTCATTTGTATCATCCAATAATTGTTCATTTGTTTTATCTAAAGGACGATTCCCCCTCGAAGAGGCTAATTTCTAAGGCGTTGATCTCTCTTTTCTATCTTTTTGTGAATTGGTTTCATAATATTTGGTATTAGAGCTTCAGATTCTAAGGTTTCACTGCTCCAAATAGGTCATCATCGAATTGTCATTATAAATTTGTTTCTACAATGTTTTGGAATATAAAACAAAATCTAATTTGTGATGAAATCGTTCTAAACCTCAGATTTGAATATCAGACCTTGTCTCGTTACAGTTTCAGCGATATGATCTGAGGAAACTATAGTTTTTGCAGACTCCCGAATTACATTCCAAACAGGTGACCTTGGGAAACTCGTCATAATTTTCTCTCTAAGCATCAAATTGAAATTTCGTAAGAAGTTATAGAAAGAGGATAAACTTTAGTTTTTGGGGTATATTTTTAGATCCTAAGGTCAAAACAATGACATGTGGCACGTAGTACAAGTCTGTTCTACTGAAAAATTATATAATCAGGTCATCTTGGGAGATTAGGCATAACTATTTCTTTGAGAATCCAATTTTGATCAAACTTGTGGCATTGGAAAGAGGACTCGAGGGGATACCACAAGATGAAATTTTAGACCTTGGAGATCCGCAATTTCAGAGATACAACAGATTCGATATCGAGCTTCTACAAATTGAAAAAAGGTGTGTTGTCATTTTTAAATTTTCCATAACTTTGGGTTGAAAATTTATTCTGAATTTCAAAGGGAATAGTGAAGCATAATTATCATTAATTAATGCTCTGAAGAAAGAAAATGGAAACACCTAGTAAGAAACCTGAAATCTCTGACATGACTTATGAAGAAAAGGAAGAAATGAAACATGATATATCAAAATTACGAGACCAAGTGCAACAAATTTCATTGTCACAGAAGGTAACATAAGCTAAGATTGATGGTTTAAAGAAAGGCGTGGAAGTTAAGATGAATGGTGTGGAAGCTAATATGAATGGTGTGGAAGTTAAGATGGATGGCGTGGAAGCTAATATGGATGGCGTAGAAGCTAATATGGATGTCATGGAAGCTAAGATGAATGGCATGGACACTAAGATGGATGGTATAGAAGAAAAACTGAAAGCAGACAAGAAAGATTTTAAGATAGACTTGACTAAGTTGCTACAAGCAATGCTTACTAATGGTGAAGGGGTAGCAAAGGAAACTCATGATGAGAACAAAAGAAATGTTAATCATGATTTGATATACTCTAACGTTGGATTGAAGACCCACCATGTTCCAAATATCAATATGAGGAATTTTGATGGCAAGGATCCCATAACATGGATACTACAAATGGAGCAATATTTATACCTCCATAATGTGCAAAACACACAAAAGGTACACATTGTAACTTTATATTTGGAACTCGATGGCTTTGCCCTCGTAAACAAATTGTCACTTGGGCAATTTTTATGAAAGAAATGATAGCACATTATGAGGATACAAAATGTTTTTTTTCTTAGCTAATTGATAAACCTGAAACAAAAGGGTTCAGTGATGGATCACATTGAGGACTTCCAAGAATTGAATATAAGGGTGAAATATATTCCAAAGGAGCATAGGATTGATGTGTTCATAGGGACTTTAAGGGATAACATCCAACATGAGGTTCGCCTTTGGGAACCTGACTCATTCGAGAAGGAATTTAGGTTGGAAAGAAAAATTATGGCAACAAGGAAGCTTACCACTCACAACCATAAGGATGGAAGTGTTGTTTCCCATAGCCTTTCAAAACCTACAAGGCTAACAACCCAAAAATTGGAAGAAAAGGGAGAAAAAGGGCATTGTTACAGTTGAGATAGCAAAATACACTAAAGGTCATAAGTGTGCTGAGAAGAAATTATTTTACATAGATTGTGAAGAGGAGGAAGGAAAGGAACAAGAAATGTCAAAAGAAGAGGATATACACTAGGAACAAACCCTAGAGAAAGAAGAAACGAATCTGACCATATCTTGTAATGCACTGGCCAGAATTACCACTCCTCAAACTATCAAGATAGAATGACATATCAAGAAGAAAAAGGTAATAGTGTTGATTGATTAAGGAAATACCCATAATTTTAATCATTTTAAGATATCCAAGGAATTGAATTGCTCCCTGTATCTAGAACCAGAGAGTGAAATGATGGTTGCAAGTGGAGGAACCATAAATTTCTCTAGAAAGTGTCATAATATCAAGTTATCCAAGGAAGAATATGTATTGAATATCCCAATACTTTCAATTCCGATGGGTGATGCCGATGTCGTACTAGGAGTCAAATGCCTACAATCCTTGGGTACAATAGCTTTTAATTTTCAAGAACTTTTCATGAAATTTTCTATGGAAGGAAAGGAAGTTGAATTAAGAGGTATCATAGTGAAGCAATGAAAGATAATAAGCTCTAATGGAATGAAAAATCTTCTAAAGAAACAACAATGAGGCGTAATTGCACAATTATGTTCACTAGAGTTTCCCACATTGAAATCACCTATTTCTCCAGATCTCCAAAAAGTCTTGGACAATTATTCCAAGGTATTTGTACTTCCAAAGGTTTCCTAGCTATTTGTGATCACGATGATTCTATTCATTTGATTCCATGAAGTGTTCCTCCAGACATCAAGCCTTATAGATATCCCCATGCCCAAAAGAGTGAAATTGAACGTATGGTTGTAGAAATGCTAGAGGTTGGTATAATTCAACCTAGTCAAAGTTATCTCTCTGCTCCAATAGTATTGGTGCACAAGAAGGATGGATCATGGTGCATGTGTCCAATTATAAGCAGCTCAACAAGCTCACTATTAAAGATAAATTTTCCATTCATGTCATTGATGAGCTATTGGATGAAACACATGGATCAATTTACATCACAAAGTTGGATCTTCATTCAGGATATCATCAAATCTGAATGAAGACTGAAGACATTTTGAAAACAACATTTAGAACTCATGAGGGTCATTATTAATTTTTGGTCATGCTTTTTGGCTTTACCAATGCACCTTCTACATTTCAAGGTTTGACGAATTCCATTTTCAAACCCTTCCTTAGAAAATTTTTGTTAGTATTTTTTGATGATATAATATTCTATAGCATGTCTTGGAAGGATCATGTTCAACATGTTGACAAGGTGCTCAAACTATTGGAGGAGAAACAATTATATGCAAAAAGTTCCAAATGTTTCTTTGGAGCACAAGAGGTGGAATATCTGGGTCGTATTGTATCTCATGAAGGTGTTAAGGTAGACCATAGAAAAATTAAATCCATTAAGGAATGGAAAATCCCCACATCCATAAAGCATCTGCGAGGATTTCTCAGGTTGATTGTGTATTATCTCAAGTTTGTTAAGAAATATTGAAGAATAATGACACCTCTAACAACATTATTGAAGAAATATGCATTTTTATGGACTCAAGAAGCAACAAAGGCCTTTGAGCATCTTAAAGAGCCAATGTGCCAAGCACCGGTCTTACATATGCTGGACTTCACAAAAACCTTTATTGTGGAATGTGCTACCTCAAAAAATGGAATTGGTGTTGTTTTAATGCAAGAATAAAGACCCATTTCTTTTGAAAGTCGTTCAATCAAAGGAAAGTATTTACACAAAGCTATTTACGAGAAGGAAATGTTGGAAATACTACATGCACTTAAGAAATTGCAATGCTGCCTAATGGGAAGACACTTCAAGGTAAAAATGGATCATGATAGTATTAAATACTTTTTAAAACAAAGATTATCTTCAGAAGAGCAGCAAAAATGGGTCACAAAGATGTTGGGTTATGACTTTGAAATCATATACTAAAAAGGGAAGAAAAATGTTGTACAGATGCATTCTTAAGAAAGGATTAGGATTTGGAAGAATTGTTTTGTGCCATTTCTATTATACAATGAGATTGGATAAATGAATCAGGGGGTCAATGGAAGAATGAAGAAGAAGTGTGGGCATTCATTCAAAAGTTACAACAAGATCCCAGCACATCTTATACATTTAGTTGGAAAAATTATTTGTTATGGTACAAATATCGCTTATACCTATGTCAAAATCCCCAAATGAAAAAAAAAGATTCTTATGGAGTTGCATGCCTCTCCCTTAGGAGGGCACTCGGTATTTTTAAAAACATACCATAGGGTTAAGAAAGAATTTTTTGGGATGCCCTTAAATCTGATATTCAAAAACTTGTGGTGGAATGTTTGGTTTGCCAACAAAATAAAGTTGAAACAATTAAGACCTCGGGTGTATTACAAACCTTATCCATTCCAAGTCAACTTTTGGAGGAGCTCTCAATGGATTTTATCACAAATTTACCCAAGTATGAAGGAAAGAGTGTCATCATGGTGGTAGTTGATAAACTTACCAAGTATGCACAATTTTGTGCATTATCTCATCCATTTAAATCCAGTACAGTTTCTACTGCATTTATGGAAACAATTCAAAGGCTACATGGAAACCCAAAGATTATTGTAAGCAACAAAGATCCCATTTTCCCTAGAAATTTTTGGATATAATTATTTTCTTGTCTTGGTACTCAGTTAGCTCATAGCTCATCTTATCATCTTCAATTTGATGGGAAAACATAGATAGTAAACAAATGTTTGGAAGGATATCTTAGTTTCCTTGTATCTAATAAACATACACAATGGGTCAAATGATTGCCATTGGCTGAAAATGGTGGCATAACACTTCCTTCCATACTGCAGTAAAAATGACCCCATTTATGGCACTTTATGGATATGACCTACCATCCATCACATCATATTTAAGAGAAAATTCTAAGGTTCAAGAAATGGAAGATCACATCAAACATCAACATCGAGTAACTAGTTTTCCTTAGGCAATTCCCATACGATAAGTACAATGGAAAGAAACAACTAAGGGTAGTGAAAATATTTGGTTTCATCTTGGGCTTTGCGGTAGTTTGACATGAACTTCTAGAAGAGGTACCTGGACCAATTAAACTATAGGTCCTTCGTGCACTAGGTAGCCAGGGAAGCTATAGGCATCGAAACTTCATCGCGTGACATTTCCTCATCACCTTACTTGCTAAGATATGTGTGGCTATTTGAACTGTGAGATCTGACATCAATAGGATTGAATACCCTCGCAACTTCTTCATGAGGTCATAATCCTTCTTCATTCTTTTAGCGAGGTCCCTTTCCCCCATCTTTCCACCAAACTCTGTGGCCAGATTTAGTCCTTCATATAGTAGGTGCATGATTCTATGAATTAACATGTATGTAGTAGATATAGGCCCTCCTAGCCACAGAAAACCGTTGTGCACCAATGTGAGAAGCTGGCTCAAACAAATTTTGTAAATTAGGGTGTGGTGATAATGGGGTACCGCGGACCCATTCCACTATCTCTAATGCAGTAACTCCTGACTCTGTGTATTAGACATGCTTCATGTACTTATATGTTTCTAATTGTGGAAACCTAGCATGATCTGTGAGGTATGAGTCCTTGATTTTCAACAGTGGGACCCGTGGGAGTCATGGATCTTCAAAGGGAACCTACTCAGGTAGCAGGGGCCTGGAAATTGTAAACTTCTCCAAATATGGGTTCTTTGTGATATTCACCTTTCCCTTCCTTGGAGGGATGTTGGCTTGATGGGGCCTGACCCAGGTTTAGAATTGTTTAACCCAAACAAATCCCGAAACTACCAGCCCTTTCGGAAAAATTCCACGGAGCATGGACTGAGGTCTCACCCAAGGTAGTAAGGGAGGGTGTTGGAACCAGGTTTTCGCACCCTAGGTATGTCTTGATGAGGTTTGGAGAGTTCACGAACTGATCTTTCAAACTTGTACTGTTTTGGCAGCTCTCCAACCTTCGCGTAGCCCTTGTACTGAGTGCGAGGAGGCGCAGTCTAGATTCCCTACCCTTAGTATGTTCTATTATAGATCTGACTTAATTCAATAGTCTTTATGAATCATTCAATATTCGTAACAAGAGTGTGAAAACATAAAACTTAAATATATGCATAAAATCATTATAGAAGCATAAACATACAGATCTGCAATTAGATGCTCAATATTTCAGAAACACTTATCTCATATTAATCTTTTGTTCTAGTACAATCCAATTCCACCCTGTGCACTCAGCTGCAGGGTTTCGCGCACTCAACTGCGGACTCTACCAGGGCTCTGCACACATAGCTATAGAGCCTCTTCTATTACTACCACTTACAACTCGAACTTGCAGACTCAAAGTGAATATTACTTTCAAAAACCCATACACTTACGATCTGAACAAAAGCTGCTTTATACACTTAGAGCCTTGCTCTATTTATACTTTCCCATTGCCTGTGGACCATGGGTAGGCCAACACCTTCTAGACTAAATTACAATATTTTAGGGCGAACTACCATTTGACTTGACTTATTACAATTCGTGCTCTACATACTTCACAGAGCCTTTACAATACCATTACCTAAAATTTTGGGCTTTAAGTCCCAAAACCATTACGCGGGGGATCTACTACCCAATAAGCCCCCAACAAAATCATCGTGACTCATCCCGAGTCACTCATCAGTGTGGCGAGGCACGCTACTAAGGCTTCGCGGTCCACCATCCCTGTGAGTGATGTACTACAATCTGTTGCTCTATCCTAGCCTCCTGCAATGCTTCTTCAAGCTACTGCTCCATTGCCCCTACTAATTCGCTTAACTGATGATGCTCATTCTACTCTACTAGGTTAACAAAAAGCAACCCCTCATAGGATCTTAGCTCTAGCTGAGATGTCAAATGCGTGAACCTTTTGTGCAAGAGCAGCAAGCTTGCGATCTTTGGTCCAGTATACTCAATGTCTGCTGAAGGTTCTGTTGCATTTTTGCAAGAGAGTTGTTGCTATCCACAAGGTCCCAATCTTCAAGTTCCATCATGGGCACTTGACCCAGGGACACACTTTTCAATGAAATTCGGTCCTTTATCCCAATATTTACCATCTTGCCCTTATTTTTCATAGATCACTTACCACACCACGGGTTTGGTAGTGAAATCTAGACCAGTCCTACTATCTATTAGGCAATTTTCAGTACATCTGCCACCACTCATGTTGGACTCGGCATGGCGGCCTTGGCTGTCGACATTATGTTGTCCTGAAGGTCCTGCATCCCTAATGTCGTAACCACAGGACTTAATATAAAAGCGTCAAAGTTCGATGGGTCCATACCTATTGGATAACGCAATAACTTAAGTCTCAAGATGTCATGGTTTATTCGATGGATGACTAGCCATGATTTATACTCCTGCTGAAATTCAAATTCAACCATTCCCCCCTTTTCCGGCTCATTAATTTGATACTAGTGGCAAATCATTTCAAATCTAGTTTTGAATTGATTTCTTGATTGCCCATCGTTTGTTCCTCATTGTCTTAAATTGATGATCTTGTCATGAATAGTGACCTCAATGGTCACTTTCCAACCTATCCACGTAGTAGCACAGCCCCTTATGCGCGACCGCGATTCCTGCGATAGACTTGCCCTATGTGGAACCCTCTTTCTGAACAGTTCTCCTATAGACTCATTTATAGTCCCACGCCTTCTTTGGACTGCTTGGAGCGCTGAGACTATGCTTTGGTTGGTTAGTCAGACAGTCGGCCCACTCATGTAGTGCATCAGGCAACTGCCATTTACTCTTCCTGGGATGGGGTCTCCATTAATCTTGGCGAGTTGGAATGCACCTCCGTCTGTGACCTATTTCACCATGTATGGTGCCAACCAATGCATGCGGAGTTTTCCAGGGAATTTTTTGAACTTCCTGTCATACAGCAATACTAAATCATTTACCTTGAATGTGCGCAACTTGATATGGCGATCGTGACAAGCTTCCTCGTTTTGTCTCTGTACCTACTAATGGAATCCTGCTAGAAACCGTTCTTCTAGTTCCGTGAGCCTCTCTTCCAAGGCTTTGCAGTCTAACATGCCTATCATCACTGCTATTCGTAAGCTAGGTACAATGTATTCCATTGGCATGATGACTTCCGTACCATCGACTAACCTGAAAGGTGTCTAACCCATCCATTTCTTGCATGTGGTTTTGTATGCCCATAAGATGGCATGTATGTGCAACTCCTAATCGTTTCGATGCGTGTTACATACTTTGGTCAAAAAAGTTTCCAGAATCTTGTTGAATGCTTCTACTATACCATTAGCTTGTGGGAGGTACGACGTAATTTGCTGATGATACACCTAGAACTCCTTAGTGAGTGCGCTAATAGTTTCATTTAGGAAGTGCGTTCCACGGTCACTCATTAGAATTTTCAAGCATCCAAAATGTGTCAACATGTTGTCGAACAAAAATTTCATAGTTGTAGCCGTTGTGCAGTCCTTAACCGACTATGCTTCCACCCATCGAGTCAGGTACTCTGTCCCGGTGATGATATAGCGCGCACCCGTCTTCCCTTGAGGTTTAATGGGCCCCATAAATTTTATCGCCCATTTTTCGAATGGCTGCAGCGTCATCTATGGATTGAGGGGCATCTCATCCCTTTGCGATGGTTTCCCAATCCATTGACATACATCACAGGCCCAACAATACGCTTTCGAATCTTGATGTAGAGTCGGCCACCATAGTCTGGCACGAAGAATCTTCTCTGCCATTGCCCATCCTACATAGTGTCCTCCTGCATCCCCTGATGTGCTTCTCTGCACATCTACCCCTATTCAAATTCGGGTACATATCTTCGTAATATCTCGTCATTTTACACTATGTAGAGGTGCGCTGTGATAACAGAAAAAGTTGTCACACGTACCACCAATTCATTCTTCTGCTGGACTGAATATCCCTGTGGTACGGTCACTGTGGTTAAGAAATGGGTTATATCTTTGAGGTGGTCATCTGTGACGCGCACTACATAGAGTTGTGCATCAAGTAGTCCCTCCTCCAAATTTGTTGGCTCCTCACCATTCTCAATTCGTGATAGGTGATCTGGTCCTACATTTAAGCATCCTGGCTATACAATGGCCTCGAAGTCACACTCTTGAAATAGTAACAACCATCTGCATATGCGCCCCCCCAACAGAGGCTTTCTCACCATGTATTGCAACACAGAATGATCGATATATGTGTTGAAGTGCCAACTAAGTAGATAGTGGTAGTATTTATGGAGCACGTATACCATCACCAGTCCCTCATGCTCAGTAGTAAAGTAGTTCTTTTCAACTTTGGACAACCACCGACTAGCGAATGCGATTGGGTGATCGATGCCTTACACACCTTCTTGCATGAGTACAATTCCCAATGCGATACATGACACATCAACTTGTACATGAAATTCAATGTCCCATTTTGGGAAAACCAAAATGGGAGCGAATGCCATTTTTTCCTTAAGAACCTTCAGAATTCTCTTACGATCATCATTACAACAATATGTAGCGTCCTTTCTCAAAAATTGTTCCATTGGTGCTATCATTTGTGCATAGCTCTTAATAAGCTTCCGGTAGTAGCGAGTGTGCCCCAATGTGGTGCGCATTTGTTTGACACTTTGCAGTGCTTCTAGATTGAGAATGGCAGCAATCTTCATAGGGTCCACCATCAGGCCTTGTTTGCAGACCACATGGCTGAGAAAATTTCCAAAGGGGATGAGTCAGGTACACTTCTTTAGATTCAGCGCAATATGGTGTCGTTGGCAAGTATCCAACATCAACCGTAAGCTCTCTATATGGTTTTTAACTAACTCAAATACAATGCAATCATTGAAATAGACCTCCAAAAACTTGTGGATGAATTCCTTGAATGCGGCCACCACTACGCGCAAAAATATCGCTGGCGCATTCTTTAGTGCAAAGGGCATAACGGTGTACTGAAAACAACCAGATTCGGTGACGAAGGTTGTCTTGCTCCTATCGTTCGGTGTGATCTTGATCAGATGGTACCCTGAGAACCCATCTGTGAATCAGTAAGCTTCCTGTCCACCAACATTCTCCAATACTTCATCTGTAAATGGAGTCGAGAATGGATCGTGAACACAGGCATCATTAAGCTTCCCGAGGTCCACGGAGATTCAAATTTTGCTGTTCTGTTTTTTCTCCTGCACTGTCATAGGACTGACCCAGTTAGATTCTTCCAATAGCTCAATAATTCCTACTGCAAGCATTTTGTCCATCTCTTGGTGGACTGTTACCGGGAATAGTGTCCACTCGGAGTTGCTATTCCCACTAAGACTGGTAGCTATCTTAGAAACAAATAAGTAAAGTCTACTTTCACTTTCCTTTATGAAAATAGATAAGAGTGGAACAAAGGACACCAACCTTAGTCTTGTGCTTGGTTTCCTTGCTCGATTCCTCTCCTTCCTGATAGATCTTTGCTGCTTCTTCTTCATCTGCCTAGCTTCAAAGAGCACCTATGGAATCAAATCAGCATACTACTATCGAAGAACAGAGATCTATATTCATAAATAACACAGGACCAGATATGTGTTAACCATGCAAATGCATATACAATCAAACATACAAGAATATGGAGGAAAACTTGAATAGATTTATTAATATCAAGAAAAGAAGGCGGATTACAACCATATGTTCTGACCCAGCATCATCCTCTAGCACGAAAGCCCTTCTTCACCTCAAGTAAAGCTTAGATCAAGCAACACTATGAAGTTTCACCAAAAAACCAACAGCACTTCTCTACAAGATTCAAGATTCCAGCCTCTGCATCTCTGTGATGAGGGATCCCTATATAGATGATTATAGGGAGCTGAGTCATCTTTTGGGGTTTTGATTAGTGTACTCTCTCTGATAGTTCTTGATTCCACTTGGAGATTGATGATCTCTTACTCATCCCTGGTCGAAAGCAAAGAGGCAAGTGTTAGAGGGGAAGCTTCTGGAAGATTCCATGATCTTCCACCTCACAAATTGTCCCTACCATTTGTCCATTCTCGCCCATCGCACCCAACAGAGTACACTGGGGAGGTGATATGCATCGCACCCTTTGCATTGGGTATTCAGTATGGTCCAATTTTGACCATTTCTGAGTAGTGTTTAGTGGAGAACTTCTGGGAGATGATGTAATCAGCTGACCTTGTTCCTTTAGGTAGTGAAGCAACACATTTAGGGACTTAGGAGCCCTTAGTTTATGAACATTTATGATTGGGGTTGCAGTTCCCAAAAATTTCTATAACAGTTGCCCCCTAAAGCATGAGGTTGTTAATCTTTTGATGTCGAGTGAAATGCTTTACCATGAGGATCCGAAGTTTTTTTGAGCTGGGAGGTGACCTATAATAAGATACAATACAATACATTATCTTCACAACATTTTTCATGATCTAGCTGAGGCAAGCATTCCCATGCTCGACTTTATAAATTCATTTTCATGTACATAGGATAGACAATTGTATGTGTGGTAGACTGATGATTCAGACTCATCATTCTTTGATTTGGATGGTCATCTGTTTGGCAATGATGTACATTTGATGTCTTCATATTCCTAAATATATCGCAGTCCAGATGGATGAAACTAGATCCGGGGTCTTCAAAACTCGTTCAATCTTCACTCACAGTACAAGTCGATCCATGTGAAAAATATTCTGGAGTAAAACATGGAAAGACATCGCCTGATTACCAACCAATGATGTAAGCTATTAACACGCGCGAGAGGAATCACCAATAATGACAATGACCCTCAAGGTACTACAATACAATTAGCGCGATGTGAAAAAGGATTTGGCGTTGAACACCACGCAAAATCTCTCGGTCGAAGGCCATTAATGTAAACCTGTTGCCGAAAGTGAGAAACTTTCCATTGAGGCATGCAAGCTTCAAAGTACTGAAAGGGTTGTTCCTAGGTCGACTTATTGGATAATGAGCTGATGTCGACAAGAAATGACCCATCATAGGAGGGCCTTAATGAATCCCACATCTACGACATGGAATGAAGCAAATGATTTTGGAGGTGAAAACGATCTGATGATACAATGTTCAGGGTGGCAGTCATGAAAAGAATGGAGCATGAATGTATTGCAGTGGGTGAGACACAAGCGAATTCTCTGAATGAATTCTCTTGAACATATCGGTGACACTGACGATGGATTGGTAGCGTTAACCCCAAAGATGGATGTGGTGTGATGGACCAATGGTGATATGACTAGTGAATGGAACAACCCAACCTGGCTTAGATGAGGAGAGAAAGTGTCATGTTCAAGAGCGACTTGCTACTAATAAAGTTTTTTCAAGTTTTCTTCCCAATTTTCCCTAGTCATTGCTGACCAGTACCTCTTTATTTTTGTCAAGCTTGAGGAGGATAACATATGCTTGTTCTATAATCTGCCCTTTGGGTGAACCTGTCACTATATTTTAACGAGCCTAGCAACAGTGAAACTCGTTCTCATCCATTTGGACGAGTTTTTCACTATTCGGTTTTAATGAGTTTGACAACAAAGATAACTAGGTCCTTTTCAATTTTAGAGAGTCTTAAAGGGACGGAAAGGAAACTCCAAAGATTATTTTTCGTCATATAATCCCTTAAGTCCGAAAAAGCGTAAAATAATATGAAATAGATGAATTTTAGATAGTTTTAACAAGCTGAACAAGACAAGCGCTCGATCTTTTTGTGTAATAATCCGTCAAGTCCAAAAAGATTAAAATCTAGAGGAGGGATACCACTTCTGATGACTTTAACGAGACGGAGAGGCTAATCGCTCGACAATCTTTTCATATTTTATGAGTCAGTTGAAAAGAGCTTAAAGGAGACTCGTTTTTCGAGGAATGAGTGATGATTTCAGGTAACAGCTGATTCCAAGTAAGGTTTTGAATTTTCCAATCACGGCAGTGTCACGAGGATGGCTAATTGAATCACTCTTCACAGATGTTCCTAGAAAGGGTAAACAATCAAATGGAAGTGAATGATCGGCTAAAAACAGAGTGGAGGTGATGATGAGAACATGACCAAGGCTCAAAAGCTGATGCTAAGGCATTCATAATGGTTATTTACCAGAAAATTGGTTCATTTTTTAATGAGCTTAAACTCTATGGGAAACATTTGCTCATTGCTTATGTTTATTTTTTAATGAGCTTGAATTCCGTGTTAAAACTGCTCGTGGCAGGTTTATTTTAAACGAGCTTGAACCCTGCAGTAACACTGCTCGCCAGTCATGTAATAAGGATGTCTCATCTAAGATGCCATTTTTTATGGGGCTTGCACCTTTTTTAAGCTTTGCCCCGGATCCTTTCTTTATGAAAGCTGGGAAACGACCAGCCTTACGAGTTTAAAGGGTTAGAGGACCTACAAATTTAAAAAATAAATGGTCGCTCTTCGCTTGCATGGGGAAAGGTTTGCATGCCCCCAGGTATAGAGAACAATTCCCAGGTTACCATGAAAAATTTCCATCCGCGTCAGAGACAAAATGCTTCCTTGGCGATGTCTACCGAAATAAACAAAGGTGAGTGGTGCAGTCTCCTCCACTCACATAACTTTGACGAGGGAATCATATTCCAGCCTAATCCCATTTTCCTGTGAGGACAGGTGTGTCAGACTAGCCATATATCCTCCGTGGAAACCTACTCTATACCCAAGGTTTTCCCGCCGAAACAGACCAGGGTGCATGCCCCCTGGGTTTCAGTCATATCCTCCTGAATCACTCGCGCTCATTAGGTGGATGGACTGGAGATCGATGAGACATTCCTTGCATGAAAATACCATTTAGGGATGGCATTTGACTATTTGCTATGTGTGAACCAGAGAATGACAGTTGGTCTACAAGCTTGACCATTCTACCTTCGTGCGAACAACACATTACTCTAAAGAGTGAGGAGACGATGGCTCCCATGCAGTAAATATAGTCACGTCCAAGGAGTAGATTATAATCCAAGGGTCCTTGGACTACCATCATGTTCATGTGAACGGTTTTCCTTCTCAAAGTAATGGGCACATTGGGAAGGATCCCTAATGGTTGACTGGTTCCTTTGTCAAAGCCTGTCAAATTTCTCATTTCAGGCAAAAGTGATGGCGAACCAAGCGCTTTCCAAGCAGTTAAGGAAATGATACTCACAGAAGCCCCTTCATCTATGATGGTACCAGCCATGACAATTCTGTAAGCTTGTACAATGATTCGGAATGGTACACTAGCTGGTATACGGGGTCTGCCTAGTAGATTCCAGTCGAAGGAAACGACTCGGTTGCTTGGAGGTGGGACCGAATATACAGCTGGATATGACTCTGATGAGCTTCCTTCCTGCAATAAAGGCACGGGTAGACTGCCCCCAAGTTCATCAGAGTCTGTGTTTACGAAAAGAATTTGAAAGGTGTCGTTCTCTTTCTCTTCAGTGACAGTATAATTTGAAGATGAACATTCTGAAAGCAAGACCGGGTCAACTGCTACCTCGACCTTTTGACTTTCATTTGGTATGGATTTAGAGGGTTCATTTTCAATGATAGACGTTTTGGCCAACCACAATGGCGTGCCAGTTGGATTTTCAACTAGTGGTGGACTCAGCAAGAGTTTCATATATCCGGAGGGATTTGTAGTGGTGAAGCAGGACGATTATCCAAAACTCTTTTA